>VTFQ01000001.1:61695195-61895195 GCA_036281575.1 Ancherythroculter nigrocauda | reverse complement strand
ATGTAGCCTATATGTCAGACTTGCGCTGCACATGTTGCACTTAACTGTATTTTCCATTTTGAAGTGATTTCAATCATATATCAAGAAATTCATAACCATCATTACGAACAGTGCGCATCTGAACAAGTGTCTGAAGGAAATAATTCATTATTTATAAACTTTAATATATTGGCTAAATGTTCTTATTGGGCCGATAATGATAACATTAAAAATAAACATATATCGGTCGATACCAATATTGTGGCCGATATATTGCGCATCCCCAATTTTAGGTGAACTATCCCTTTAAAGTAACAAACAAACATATTTGCATTGTACAAACTTTAGTTACCAGCCCTGCATTCTTAAAAATAAAGGATCCAAAAGGGGGAACCCTCAATTAGAAGAACCTTTTTTTCATCCCCAAAAACCTCTGAGTGAACTTTTGAACTGTGAAGAACATTTTAAAAATCTTAAAAACCCTTTTACACTATAAAGAACCTTTTGTGGAATGGAAAGGTTCCATGGATGTTAAAGGTTCTTCAAGGATCCATAGATTACAATAAAATACCTTTTTTAGAGTGTGGGGTGGTTTAACCAGGCTACACCACCCCTAAACTATCAATACTTCTTACTGGCGATGCTTTAACCCAAAGTTTGCAGAGTAAGTACATTTCCAAAGAGCTTTCTTGGACTTACCTTTGGACATTCATCTCTTGAGGCTGTCTGGTGGCTTTATCATAGGCCACTTTGGCAGAAATCCCCAGGATAATAATGAGGGTGATGACCCCGCAGGTGATGTAGACAGTGGTGTTGGTCTGGTCCAGCGCAGGGTCATACGTGTCCCCTGTGGGTGCGGGTGAGGGCGGCTGGGTTTTGATCCAGTCGGGCGTGTTGTAGTTGGTACAGACTCTCTGATCCACTCGTTTGGCTTTCACGGGGCAGCAGAAGCGCAGGAAGCAGCTCCCGCAGCAGTACCGGTGGTCGGTGTTGTTGCAGGCGAACTCTTTGTCGAACTGACCGCTTACATCGTAGTAGCCGAGACAGGTATCGTGATCACCGACGATGGGCGCCTGGACTTGTGTGATCCGTCGTGGTGCCACTGTTGGAGCAACGGTGCTGTTAACCTCCTTCACTTTCTGGGGTCTCTTTGGAGGGGGTTTGCTCCTCTTGGCTGTGGATGCGCTCAGGACGCACAACGGGTCTAGATAGACCAACAGAAGTAGGAGATGTCGTATCCCCATGGCTTCAGGTGGTAATGTCTGTGTTTCTCCTCGTTTTATGATTTCTTCAAACCGACACTGACCCGCTTGTCATGCACTTTTGCGGGTCCTCCATTCTCCATCTCCGCGTAGCATCATTTCAACAGTCCTCCTCCCTAAGACTCTCATTCTTTAAGGCATAAGTGCTTACAGAGTCAAGCCAACAACTGCGCAATGCCCATTTCACATTGAGCGAATGGAGAGAATAGGTTCTCAAACTTGAAATCTACTTGCTCAAGACTGACTACATTATGTTAATCTGAAAAATAAAATATGAGAGGGAAAACAATTAAACACAATCAGGACAGTTTCTCTTCTCAGTTAATGTCTGAAGCACTACAGCAGTGGTTTTCAAGCCTGGCTCTGCACGTCTCTCTAACCTGATGTACTTAGTTCTGTTGGAGCTCACACCAAATGAGCCGATGATCTGAATCAGGCGTGTTAAATAAAAGAGACATACAAAATGTGCAAAGCAGTGGGTCTCCAGGACCAGGATTGAAAGCCACTGCACTACAGTCTATATGATTTCAGCACCATGGACAGCACACATCTCCTAGTTCAGTTTGTTCCTGCAAAAAGTCATACATTCTAGGCAGAAAAAATCTGTCAACACTTACAAAGCAATGAATAGTGAATCTGTTGTAGCTATAATTCCATAATACGCTGCATAAAACTAAGATATAAATATTTAAAGAAATCAAAATGTTTGAAAAATCAACCCCTTTACAAAGCACTAGAGTTTACACATATATAAAGAATAAATATATCTAAAAGTTAATTAATTAATTAATCAATAATTAAATTAATTAAACATAACGATACTGAAATACAATGAAAGGAATAAATTCGTATTCTATTTCCGTTCCCATTTACACTGTACAAATATTACCGTCAACAAAACCTAAACATGTGATTTTATGTTGTAACATCCAAATTAACAGGTTGACTGAAACATCCTGACTACATTGGGTGACACCAACAAAAGTCATTTTTTAAAAGCCAAATCGGTTCGACATAGTTCCTTAAGGTAACACCTGCACATTTTCACTTTTATAGTATAGTAAACCGAATAAATATTCACATTTTAAATTAGTCTCATCATGTTACCTCTGACATTCCACGTTCAGTCATGAAGAAGCTAAAAAGTGGATTTAACTATGAAAAAAAATGAACAGAACTTACGCGTCCAGTGCGCTCGTCTCCGGGATGTCCGTCACTGCGCCTCCGAATCGAACAGAGCTGAAAAAGAGAGATGCTCCTCCGCTCCGCTCTGACCCGCCTCCATCTCTCTCTCTCTCTCTCTCTCTCTCTCTCGGTGTACTTCTACATATCAACTGCAAGTCAGGTAATTACAAACCCGTCTCGGTTAAACGCACTCCTGCTCATACCTGCAGGCTTCCCTTAACAACCCACACGACCTCTCAACAACTGCATTAGTGTCATGGACAGCTTTTGAACACACAAGACATGTTCGTGGATCAACATTCGTGTTAGCTACATACCGGTTTCTTAAAACTGCACTACACCTCAGAACGGTTTAATAACCTTTTATAATCTACTTTTGGTCTCTATACAATAGCTTCAGAGCAATCTATGGATTTTAAAAGCAACAAATTATTATCAGGTAGCGATTTCCCGGCCCCTCTCTATGTTTAAACGATAAAATCTTCTGGTTTCATTTACAAACAATCTGTTGAGTTAAATATGTCAAATCTTAATAAAATCTCGAACATATACACTTTATCTCATAATAAGCGTTATTCATTAAGAAATCCATAAACGAAGATGGCCGTTATGACCGTTAACTTTTGAATTTTGCGAGCGCGCGAATATCAGACTAATGAACTAAATCAATAATGAAATTAACGCACGGTTTTTGTACCATCTAACATTTTCAGCTCTGAAAAGTAAGAATTACAACATTCTTCTGATATTACAATGATTTGACTGCAATCTCATCTTCGTCCGAGTATGTGTAGGAGTAAACTGTAGTTTACTTGAGTAGGATGTCAAAATACTCGTCATGATACTAGATAGCCTACAGTATGTGAAAAATATCTGTGTTGTGGCGTCACAAAGTCTATCTGCAGCTTATTTTGGTCAAGAACCACCCCCTTACTGACAAGTGGTCAATTTTAGGGGGGATCTGAAATGTTTTGCCATTGACAACCACTTCCAAATAACACTGTCTGTGGAAGAAGAAGAAAAAAAAAAAACTAGTTGATTTTATTGTGAAAAGTGAACATTGCCAGAACTGGCCTCGCTTTTATTATTTAAAAATATTATACTTTTTATTCTGTGGTGAAGTAATGGAGCATTTTCTGGCAATTTTCATGAGATTTACTTAACTAACTACCCATGAAATCAAAATTTAGGAAAGGCTGAGATTATTAAAAATGATAGATTGTTCAAACTCTTGTGAAACCCCCTAACCCTCAGCCTTTCCTAATTCCTAAAAACTGATACTTTTAAAGGAATTTTGTCCCTGGATCTGATGTAGTACGCAAATTGGCATCATGAAATCTGACTCTCAACTCATTCAGTATGCTGTACATAGCACTGTGTTCAGCTGAGATTTGATAATTTATGATAAGAGAATAATTAAAGTTAATACTTCTTAAGAAGTCAGTAAGTTCAAGAAAAGATTACAAAACTCTGACTCATCGTTATTGGGATGAGTTTTGAACGCAGATGTTTTGGACAGCAAAATATAAATATCAAAGGAAAGAATGTTACAAAAAGAACATTAAAATAAAAATTCAAATTATGCATTTTTGATGTTTAAAGGAGTGACACAGTCAAGAAGAGATAGAAAGAACAGATAATAATCATTCTGTTAAGAATAATAATAGTTTACATGCTGTTAGTAAGAGGAAGAATCTCTCCATCATTCGATCTCCATAAAACAAGAGTCATTCCATGACAGGAGTGCAGTAGACAAAACTTAAAAATACTAAAACATAATGCTGTATTTTCTAGGAGTATGCATTTTTACAAATCTATAATAGAAAGTATGTAAAATTTTCCTTAAAACATTAATAAAAATGTATTTACTTCAAAATAACAGCAGAGCTGTAGTTTTATTGGAAATGGAAACTGCGCCCGTCTCATAGGATGTCTCTCACAAGTAAAGTGAGCATGTAATTTGCAGACACTGTTAAAACAGGAAGAGTTTGAGGAACCTGTCTCATTTTATGAGCACTTTGGTCCGGAGGTTTGCAAACTAGTGCTGTCTTCCTGTCAGTCAGCATGTACAAGTATGACAGAAGCACAGTGGGAGGACGGATTGTCCATTAGATTTTAACTGCTCTCACCTCAGATCTGCGACCTCAGCAAAGAAAGAAAGAAAGAAAAAAATTGCCTGACAGGTAACGTCAGCGCTGACATTGGCTTAGGAATTATGAGGCAGAAATTTCAGCTCTCAGAAAAGACGTAATTAATCACAGAGGAATATTCAGCTGTGAAGACGGGGCGCCCACACAAGCTGTTCCACCACAGGACCTCCTATAGCTCTGCATACACCACTGTACTGTAAACATTTCAGCAACGATAACTTATCGCTTGATTGATAAACTGAGAACAACTGCTGACGAATTCAAATTTTGAACTTTGTGTCAGAATTCAGTCTTGTTGGCAACATAACTTCTAATTACAGCAATAAGTGTTCCGTTACATTATAATTTAGCTTCCTGTAAGAGAGAGCAACAATCAACACAATATAAACCATGTGTTAGTTACATTTTGCAACCTAAAAAATATACATACACACACAACAGATTCCAAAAATGAAGTACTTGTAATCAGACTACAGTTACTTTTTTTTACTGATTACATGATTACATATTATTCACACAATGGCAGTAAATCATAAATAATATATTGGTTTTCTCTAATTCCTCTTTTTTTATGTTTTAAATGTTCCTTTCCAAAAAAGCATATCGCTTATATACATTCAGAAAGTCTTCTAGCTTTGTGAATTCGCACACACAGACCAGCCACTAGTCAGGTGGCTATAATTGACCCTTCTCAAAGACCCGCCCCCCTTAGTTACTGTTGCTTTGTCCGACAAGCCGTGGCACTTTCACGCCACACGCAGTGAAAAATACATTGCGGAGCAAAGAGGACTTTGACAACACGTCAACAGACAAGACAGAGCAGGTTACTTATGATATTAAACAAAGTCCCAGCTTTCAAATTGTGTATTTTTTAAAGTAATTCAAACAATAAAAAACGTTTTGTGGCTCTTTAATGTGTCGTGACAGATTGCTGTAGTGACTCAGCTCAAGAGGCTAGTAAACCGATCATCTCTTCCTACTAGTTCATTTATAGCATCAAATAAACATGAATGAACATGAGAAGGAATGTTGTTTAAATGCGGAAAGACGTCAGTACACACCATTTTTCAAGTTCAAGTACACCGAGGTTAATCTTCTAACTCCTGACTGCTTTGTCAGACAAAATGGCGGATTCAGCGTTCTGATTGGTTAGACTGCTTGTCAGTCAAACTCCCTGCGAAGGGTTGTCTGGCTATCACCAGACCAAGCTCAATTTAAAATTGAACATTGGTCTGGGGAGTCTGCTATGTATTTTCTACTGCACAAGAGGCGTGATCAACGAGCATTATTCACGCAATTGGGTAGTCCTTCAACCAATCAGATCAACGATCCGGGTGACGTACTTTGCAGAGCGACACGAAAACTCCAGACAGGTTTAGTTTGTATTGGTTTGTAGCATTGATCAGCGGTTTGCAGAAGCAGCAATGGCATCGAGCAATTTTTGCAGGTTGTGCAAAAAAACATGAAAGTGAGTGGTATTTACACCCACTCGACCGATTTGTTTGCTAAACTAAAGAAGTCATTCAGTATCGTCGAGAGGTTAAAAGGAATTGGATTGACGGTCGTGCTTGCCGTCGCTTCTCTATCGTCATCGTAGGGAGCAAGGTGGATAAGCCAGTCTTTGATTGGTTCCCGCAAAAGTGTAACAGAAGCAGTAGAAATTAATGTACAGGTTTCCAGACTGAGTTGCCAGGCGAAATCAAATCCCTGGCAGATCAGGCTGGGTTTACCCAGTCTATGCGAAGGGTCAATTACATGGAAATTTAGTGGCTGCAAAGCATTTGACCACTGCATTTACAGAAATAATTTCACAAAGTGTTTTCTCAGAATTGCATACCAAAAAAAACTCCTGGCTAACATTTTTGTTTGTTATTCAGTCATTTAACCATGTATTACTGTCTTTGGAAGGCTTTTGTCCTTCAAACACATTTTATGACTTATTTAATTATTAGCTTTTCATTAAATTCACAAACCCTCTACAGTTCCTTCACAAACCCATTTGGGAAATCCTGACATAATGTAATGTTAAATGCACTTCATGTTGATAACAAATAATGTAATATATTTCTTTCTCTCTCTCTCTCTCTATATATATATATGGTACAAGATTATCCTATTAAAATCAATGTTATAAATGAGTTAGGTCAAAAGTTATCTAAAAGTAATCAAAAAGTACATTACATTATCTAAAATGTGTAATGGATGTGTTACTAACTACAATTTTTGTTATGTAATTTTGAATTTATATTTGATGATTTCATATTGAGGCAAACTTATTGTTGAATGACGAGTGGCAAGGCAAAGATCCTTTTTAACAACAGTATCTTTACTATGAGACATGCAGGAGTTCAACACACAATGTACAAACTTCAACACCGTAGCACCAACTCGCGCATGGGTATAAGCAAGCTTTAGGATCTTAGTCTGCTCAAATTTAAAGCTACAGAACACTACTATGTTCTACATCCTCCTTCTTTAACTTTGACACTTATTCCTTAATGAACAATTTCTTATATTGAAGTTGACTCAAATTTTTTTTTTTTTTTTTCATAGGAAAAGCATTAAACATTACTTGAGCTGAGAGTAAAAAGGGCAATTAACACAACATTTGTTAACTCACATTTTAACATCAGTTATATTATCAACATTTATAAATTGAACATTTTGTTACTGAATTACAAAACTTTCTTTTCTGTCTCTATTTCCTTTTTGTTTCATTCCAGGTACTTTGGGTTTGGTTTGGAAATGCGACCTGCTCTGGTCACATATGGAGCTGTAGAAGGAACTTTTATTGAATGTTCATTCAGTGGTTTCTTCTCGGTTCCTTGTGGGGTGCGTTGTTCTTTGACCTCATTTGGAGTGGGAAATTTGTGCTTAGATTCAGCAGAGGGGGTCTGAACAAAGGGGAGTGACATTTCACTGTGGTCTAATTTTTGTGGTGGTGGCTCCGCGACAGGAAGGATATGTTTTCGGTTTCGTCTGTATTCTCTTCCTCCAACTTCCACAAGATATGATCTTGGTTCATCACAGAGCTGTTTGACAAGTCCGATTCAGTCATGGCCTTTGGTCGTTGCAAGTCTCACTACCTCTCCTTGTAAGAGTGGTCGGAGTGTTCTGCTGGACTTGTCATAATATGTCTTTTGACAATGTCTCTTTTTTGAGATTTGATTCTTGACAGCAACATTATTCTTTGAGGCTGGCACCAGAATGGACTTGCTGATTGGCAGAGATGTGCGCGTCTGTCTCGACATTAATCTCTCTGCTTGTGAACCAAGTGTCTGATCACGTGGAACATTTCTGAGGTTGAGCAAGTTTTGAAACACATCCCTCTTGGATTTCTCCATTAGATGTTTTGCACTCCGCACTGCCCTCTCTGCTAGCCCGTTAGCTTGTGGATATTCAGGGCTACTAATGGTGTGTGTAAAATCTCAAGCAGCAGCAAATTCTTTGAACTGTTGGCTTGTAAACTGGGTACCGTTGTCTGAAAAGACTTTGTGCGGACTCCCATGAACAGAGAAGTGCCTTTTGAGTTTTGTGATTACTGTACTGGAGGACAGGTCATGAAGCAGATCAATTTCGAACCATCCCGAATATGAGTCAACTAGTACAAGGTAGTGTTGACCATTCCACTCAAAGATATCTGTAGCCACACTTGACCATGGAAGATCTGGGATGTGATGTAAGTGTAGAGGCTCTTTTTGTTGATGTGGTTTCATACTGTTACAGATAGAGCACGATAGTACCTCCTTTTCAATGTCTTTGGTTAAAGAAGGCCAGAATACAATGCCCCGTGCCCTGCGTTTGGTTGCATCAAGGCCTGGATGACCTCTGTGAATAATGGTGATATACTTACTGCGTAGTGATTCTGGAACAACCGTTCTCTGTCCCATCATGAGTACATCTTCATCGACTGTGAGCTCATCCCTGAAGGGAAAATACTCACGAATTTCTGCTGGCAGCTTTGATTGGCTAGAGGGCCATCCTGACTTGATAATACTGCAGAGACGTTGAAGGACTGGATCCTGTGCAGTATGAGTTTGCAACTCTTTCAGTCTGGAAGACGAGATGTGTTGAACTGACATAACTTCGAAGTCAGCTCCATCATCTGTGTGTTCATCTGGTGAGTCTCTGGGGGAACGTGACAACGTGTTGGCAAGGAACATATGTTTCCCTTTCTTGTATGTGATTGTGAAATTGTATTTCTGCAATCTTAACATCATGCGTTGCAGCCTTGCTGGAGCTGAGTGGATAGGCTTGTTAAGAATGGTGACCAATGGCTGGTGGTCTGTTTCGATGTGAATTTGTTTACCATATATGTAGTCATTGAATTTGGTGCACGCAAATACCACAGCCAGAAGTTCTTTCTATCTGCGTGTAACGTACTTCTGTGAAGCGTACGCGACAGGAGCACCTTCCTGAAGACACGCAGCTCCGAGTCCGAACTGGGAGGCATCACAGGTGAGTGTGACAGGTTTCAGGACGTCGTAATATTTCAAGGTTGGTGGACTAGAAATCCTGTGCTTCAGAACTTCAAAAGCGTCCTGATGCTGTTTGAACCAACACCACTCTGTATTTTTACAGGTCAGCTTGCGCAGAGGGGCAGACAGCTCACTAAGGTTCGGTATGAATTTTCCTAAGTAATTGATCATACCCAGGAAGCGCTGCAGCGCAGTAACATTGTCTGGTGGCGGCATTTCTGTGATTGCTTTTGTTTTAGCTGGGTCAGGTTGTAGTCCCTTGCTTGTGAAAATATGACCGACATAGCTCACCTCACTTAGGCGGAATTTGCACTTTTGTGGGTTCAGTCTCAAGTTAACTTCACGAGCACGGTCCAACACTTTCCTCAGGTTTGCATCGTGTTCCTGCTCGCCATTACCTCCCACGATGATGTCATCGACTATGACTGCGCACGGGTAGCCAGCAAAGATCTGTTCCATAGCGCGCTGAAAGACCTCGCTGGCTGAGTTAATGCCAAAGGGCATCCTGAGAAATCGGAATCTTCCAAATGGCGTACTGAACGTAGTCAGTAGGGAGGACTTGTGATCCAGTGAAATCTGCCAAAAGGAGCTTTTTGCGTCAAGCACAGAGAATACTGTGGAGTTTGGCATCTGCGCTGCCACTTCTTCCACTGTGCGCATGGGGTGATGCGGACGTTTTAGGAACTTGTTTAGGTCCCTAGGGTCAATGCACAGTCTTATTTCATCTGAGTTTTTCTTGTGAGTTGCCACCATAGATGACACCCAATCGGTTGGCTCAGATACAGGAGTGATCACGCCCATGGCGACCATTCTTTCCAACTCTGCTTTTACCTTGTGTTGTATTGCTGCAGGAATTCTGCGTGCTGGACGGACGACAGGTTGAGCTTCTTTGTCCAGTTTCATGCAGTAGGTTACAGGAAGCTTTCCTATTTCATTTCGGAAAAGATTTGCATATTCTGTGTTAAGCTGCTGGACAAAACTTAAGTTTTCTTTTACACTGACCTGGTGGACTGCATTATTGAGAGAAATAAGGCCCATCCGAAGACAGTCAGACAGTCCAAGCAATGGCTTTACATTTTTTCGCACTACGTAGAACTGTAGAGAGTAGGTCTGGTCACTCAGATTGCAAGATAACATGGTTGAACCAGCAGTTTGGATCTCCTCTCCACCATACGCAACAAGCTTCACATGGCTTGACACCTGAAGGTTTTCATCTTGCTTTACCTGTGCAAATGTCTGCAAAGACATGATATTACATGAGGCTCCTGTGTCAATCTTTAATTCGAGAGGCTTTCCATTGGTTTGCACTGTGCAAGATATTGCAGTTTTCTTTAACAGTTTTGAGTCGGCCACCTTTTGATGATTTATCGCAACTCCATCTATAAAGAATGAGTCTTCGCTGCTATTTGAAGCTTTGGCAACATCAATTTGATTTACAGTCTTTTTTTCGATCTTGTGTGCATTGAATTTTCACTGATTTGCAGCATTTTTGGAAGTGGTTCCATTTGTTGCACCTGTGACATTGCTGGCCATATGCAGGACATTTCTCCCGTTTTGCCTCATGGTTGCTTCCACAATTGCTGCAATTATGAATTTGTTGCGGGGAAAACTTGTCTAACCTGTGTTTAGGAGTACGAAACGGTTTTCTTTTTACCGTTTGTTGAACACTGTCCACATTTGTCAAGTTGTGCTTTGGTCAAGCTAGTGTTTTAGTGTGCTGGTCTGTCAGTTCATGTATTTGGCATATTTCAATGGCTTTTGTTAACGTAAGCTCATTGGCACGCAACAGGAGTTTTCTCATTCCATCCTTAAGTATCCCACACACGAGTCGATCTCTTATCAATTCTTCCTGTAAATCTCCAAACCTGCAACTCTGTGCCTTGTTTCGTAGGTCGCTTACATATGCCTCTATTGTTTCTCCTGGCTTTTGGTTTCTTGAATTAAATTTGTGTCTTTCCATCGTTATGTTTGTTTGTGGGCTGCAAAGTTCGCGAAACTTGCGTTTTAGACATTCCGGGTCCTCGCATGATTCAGCCAGAGTAATTATTCGTCGGTTTTCTCCCTCGTCTGTATACGCAGCGGGTGCATAGACGAATGTTCGCTCGCGCTCAATGGCTTCCGAGCCGGCCAGATTAAGCAGTATGAATGCTTTCGTGCGAGGCTCTTTCTCAGAGTGTGCAGCAGCAATGAATATGTCGAATTCCTGCTCAAACACACGCCAATTTTCGGCGATATTGCCATAAAATACAAGAGGATCAGGTCTGCAGAACCCTTCAGCCATGATTTATTGTGCGATAACGATGGCTAACTGTGTGGATGCTCGTTGGAAAAGTTCATTTTCCTCGCCGCTCTCATGATTCTGTGCAGACCACTTCTGACACCATGTTGAATGACGAGTGGCAAGGCAAAGATCCTTTTTAACAACAATATCTTTACTATGAGACATGCAGGAGTTCAACACGCAATGTACAAACTTCAACACCATAGCACCAACTCGCGCATGCGTATAAGCAAGCTTTAGGATCTTAGTCTGCTCAGATTTAAAGCTACAGAACACTACTATGTTCTACACTTATCTCATATCTCATTTATGTTTCCTTCCCTCCATGCTAGCATCATTGTGCAGTAGTCGGTGAAGTTTTAAATCGCTGTGGATAAAAAGCATCAGTTACATGACAAGCAACTAATTAAGCATCAAGTCAACTAAAAGACTTTATCAGGAAGTCTGTAAACAGAGGCTTCAGTTCTCTGCATTAGTGTGCCTACGTACAGTACGTTTTTTGGCCTTACAGTTTTATCAAGGAACGCACACACTTACGTGTAGAGAGATCAAATGTGAACACGTGTTGCTTGGTATCTTGTAACAGCAATGAGCCGAATCCACCACAGAGTCCTTATGAGATAAGACGAGGGAAAATTAGCATGGTGTTATCATCAGGTTCCCGCTCATCAGCGCTCGGAAACACAGCGTGTATGCATGTGGTCTAAAGAAAGATCACAGTGGTGGATTCAAAGAAGTTTAATGCAGCTCTACAGATATGGGATCTCTGACCCATCATCCCCAGAGACAATGAGAAACTGAGGAATGGAAACTGACACTAGAACGACTTCAAAAATTCCTCATTTCTTTTACATGATGGAGATTGGAATACTAGTGCGTTGCTTACTATGCAGTATATACTGTATTACCTATTAAAAAAACATATGGGAAAAAGTGTGCAACAATAAACATTGCAAATGTTAACATGCATAGAGTAAAAGTACCAGCCTACTTTTTCAGCAGCCTTGGTTCCAGAAGAATTTTTCCCATAGGCATTTTAAAAACAGAATTATAAATAAAGAATTATAAGTCATGAACCAAACCGACCAGCTATGAGGTGAATCACAACATTAAATCAACTTTGAATGAAAATCAAAAATGAAAATTATCCCATGTTTTACTCACCCTCAAGTCATCCTAGGTGTATATGACTATCTTCTTTCAGACGAACACAATCAGAGAGATATTTAAAAATATCCTGACTCTTACAAGCTCTATAATGGTAGTGAATGGGGGGCCTGTTTTGGGGGGTCTGTTTTGAAGCCCCCCAAAAATGCGTCCATCCATCAGAAATATAATCCATAGGGCTCCCGGGGATTAATAAAGGTCCTCTGAAGTGAAGCGATGGGTTTTTATAAGAAAAATATACATATTTAAAACTTTATAAAGTAAAATAACTTGCTTCCGCCAGATGACCGTACGCATACTGCGCAAATGGAGTTGCGCCAAATGAGTAAGCCCTGACATGATGTATGACGCAGGATGTAGGAGTATCGTAAGCTTAAACGCCTCTCACGGTTCAAACAAATAGGGCTGGACAACAAACTCAAGCTTCTCTTCTCTTATATCAAAATCCTCCGACATTTCTCTTTAAAATGTCTCATTTTAGACTACTAATTAGTGACTGGTGTTTTGTTTTGCTCTGTCCTCTGAGCTTCCGCATTCGTCATTACACCATGCATCAAGGTCAGACGTCACTCTTCTGCCACAAATCGATGCGTACGTCTGCCAAACTTTTAACTAGTTATTATAAAGTTTTATTCTCCTAGGTCTCTAGATATGACTCAGGTCCCTCAGTCAATGCAAGTCTGTGGGATTGTGTCACATGTATTATCGCCCCAACAAGCTGTATGCTGAAGTTTATAGATGGGGTTAGATGTTTGTTCAAATCACTAAGACAAAGTATGAGCAATAGCAATGCTAGAAAACACATCTAATAACCAGAGCATGTGAAAGCATCTTCAGAAACCCCGCAGGCCTGCCAAACCGGAGGAGCGTTCCACACTGTTCGCTACATGAATCAATTACCATTTCTGTCTAAATGTCACTGATCTGGACACTAGAGGAGGCGGGTGAAGGGACAGAGAGAGCAAAACAGAGATCAAGGGAGCAAAGCAGTTCTGATCCCACAAGGAAAAAGAGATTTGCAGTGTGCAAATGTTGAGCCGACACCGTTCTTGGAACATCAGTGCGTCAAAGTGTGTCCGTGTGGGTGAATCTCACCAAAACATGGCCTGGTCACATTTCACTGCAAAATCAAAAGAAAGAAACAAGAAAATAGATTTTGCATGATAAAAATCATTTTGATTGTGTAGCACTGTGACAGTATTTACAGTAGATAAGCTAAGATAAGCTCTTTAGTGTTTTATAATAATTATAGTTGGCTTCATTCAAACACAATAGGAGTCTGATGTGCTTTTATTTATATTGATAAATGTTTCTGCATGAAGCATTGCAAATGACAAATTAAAAATGGCATAAATATGAAAGTACTGAATTAAAGATGTTGGACTGGTGTATCAGCATGACATTATCAGCCATAGGTTACGAGTGTGATATTGCATTCTTACAACAGTTCAACGGCACAAGTGTATAAATAAATATGAACAACGGATTGTCTTTAAAACCCTCTTTTGTGCAGAAATACTTCCTTCTGCTACGGATCCAAATCTCAAGTTGACGGTTTAACAGTTGAGCCCAAGCCTATATTACTAATTCTAAAACGTCACTTTAGAACTAGTAAAGAAGGAACATTGAGTCGCTTCATTGAAGATTATTGTGTTATGTAGATTATTATGGTATTATGAGAGAGAGAGATTGACTAAACAAGTGTATTAACTGCATCTGATATAGCATTCATTCTTCAGGTCGATGTCCATAATATTATATCATTATCAAAAATCAGTTTGAATGTCCGCTGAGGAAATCGATATCTTTGTCTTTGTCCTTTTAAAAGTTAAGGGGATTACTTGTTCTTTCACTGATACTATTGACGGACCCTTTCTCAATACCAAATACGGCATATTATTTATTGAACAGTATTTAAATGAACAACTATAGCCATTACAAAAGACACAAGCAAACAATAAACACAAATAAATAAAAAACACAAGCAAACAATTCAGTCAAATGTACAAAAGTAGCGCTCTAGTACAGTTTGAAGTTAAATATAGCCTAAAGTTATGAAATTTAATTTTCCCCTTAACCCAAAACGTTTTGCTCTGGAACAAGCAATAGATTAATAAGACCAAAGATTGCCATTTGATATACCCCAAATTAATTCTATTTTTCACTACTATCTACATAAGAGTCAGCGGCAAATTCCCGAAGGACTAGCCGAGATGAAGCTGTTCTCTGTGGATACTCGAGCACTGAACAGCCGCTGATGGCCTGGAGCTCGCATCTGCGAAAGAGTCAAGACAAATAGTAAAATAGGTGCTATGTTTATATATATTAGTCACATATTTGAGGTCTAAATAACTACATTCTCACCTAAAAACTCTTTAAACTACATTTTGTGACATAACAACAGCAATATTTATAAAAAAAATATGGTGGATTTGCTCGTTGGCAATGCTTTTGGAGTGATTTGCTTGTGATTCTCTGATTGGTGGATTTCTTTGTAGAATCATGGGTAATGTAGTTATCATGTTAAACATTATTATTTTAAAAAAGTTGAAATAATGCAGAGTGACGGCTTCAACATAACCTCATAGTTCACTGTAGGCCTGTCTTTAAAGATTCATACATTATCATTAAAATGTTTCCTGGGACAAATTACTGTAACAAACAGAGTACAGTGTTGATCAGATATCAGTCTGATCTCTATCTCTGTATCTTTATCCTGATGTTCTGTGGCTGTTTGACCCTTGAGGAGTTGCTCATGAGTTGATGTAGGTCAGTGATGACATTAAACCTTCCTAAAGCCATCCGTTTTCCACCTACATCCCTCTCTCTCTCTCTTTAACAGCTCCTCTGCTGCTCATTTGGTATCTCTCTCATCAAAGCAATTTATCAAAAGTGCAAGCGCAGTACTTCCTCTAATCAGCCCAATCAGGCATTAAGACCCTGCCATTCTCACTCACACACACACACAGACAAAATGTCGGTCCCTAGAGATCTATATATATATATTATATATATATATATATATAAATTTGTTAACTAAAACTTTTAAATATAAAGTTCATTCATCTGAATCAAGCTGAAAAAAAAAATTATATAAATGAAAAACCTATTTAAAAACAAAACTCAACTTTTTTGTTTCCTAGGCTAAAATGCATGCTACCCCTTTTGAATGCTTTCACAGATTTTAGTTTACTTCCCACTTTCTTGCTAACAACCTTGTAAAATCGCCTTTCCGTGACGTTATCTGCAACACTTTTCAAGTGGAGGTCAAAGGGGTCGTTCACACAGAACTCATCATGCAGGGCAATGGAATGGAAAAATACACAAGGTCTCAAGATGCAATTTTTAAAAGTTTAACTTTTTACTTTTTTTAAATGTTGTGTCATGCGCAAAACCCTGAAAAATACACCAGGTGCAAGCAAAATGGTCAAATATGTCTGTCTAGCACAATGGAAAAGCACACTGTAAAACCGAACAGTGGAATTAATTAAATGAAATGAGTTCATTTCACTCAAATAATTATGAAAGTTCATTGTACTTAATAGAAAAAAGTTGCGTGAACTCAAAATTTGATTGTAGTAAGCTGAACTTAATGTAATTGAGTTGCAGCAGATTTCTAATTCCCAGCATGCGTTGTGTCAGACTGTATAAGGAAAATAAATGTTGACATTAAGTGTTATTTTGTGTTTTTGCACAAGATTAACATAAGGAGACACAATAATACATATATTGTATGTTGTTTGATTACACATGCAAGTATATAATGTCAGTCTCTTTGATAGTTATAATAGCATGTGTTATTTGCTATCTTACATTTAACCAAGATCTGGATGTAATGTTTATGTAATTAACATTATGATGAGCTGGGGAGCTGTGGGAGTGAAGGGATGACACCTGTGCACCAAACTGGCCTTGCTCCGCTTCCACGGCTCTTGGCCCCGCCCCACTTGTCACAAAATGTTCTACTAACTTAAAAAAATTAGTTAGTTTACTTAAATGTTTTGAGGTAATAAGTTTCTTCAAATGATTCTGAACTTAATGAGTTTTACAGTGCAGCACAGTGGAATTCAAAAATATATTCTGTGTGTGGATTATTAAAATATTGTATACTAAACTATAACGTTTTATAGAGCAGCGGTTCAGAGTTAATTCGGCGCGTATTGAGGGAGATGTGTGGCGTGTTGAACCTTGTGACAGGCAGCACAATTACCCTTAATTAAAAACACTACATGAACAGACACTCCACTGATTACCGATCACAGCTTGAATTACCAGACACCAAAAGCCAGAAACATACTCTTAAGTAGCCTACATGAATGCAAATGCTTCTAGTTGCACAAGCTCTCTTTATTAAAAATAAAAGGTTCTATATTGGCATTGATGGTTTTCATGAAGAACCTTGGAATCTTTCCATTCCACAAAAGGTTCTTTATTAATAAAATGTTCTTCACACTAAGAAAAAAATGGTTCTTTTAAGAACTGATTACGGAAATGGTTCTTCTGTGTAATCACTGTCAAAACCCCTTTTAGAACCTTTACTTTTAAAAGCGTATGTCATGCATCATTGTGTTAAACTGCAAAAAAATATGTTTATTACTAAGTATTTTTGTCTCGTTTTCAAGTACAAATATCAAAACATTCTTAAATCAAGATATATTTACTTGATGCAAAAGGACATAAGATACTAAGTTTGGTTATTAAGTTTTTATAAGATATTAAGTTTGGTTTAATGAAAAATCTATCAAAATCAAAAAGTGAGTTTATGCTCAAAACCAGAAGAAATATCTGCCAACTGCATCAGAAAAGTAAACTTGTTTTCCCTTGGTTTTTGACCACACTGCCAGATATTTTTCTGTTTTAAGCATAAACTCAGTTCATTTTTTTTTTATAAACCAACACTGAATCTCTCATGTCATTTGGCTTCTCAAGTAAATGTATCTTGATTTAAGAATGTTTAGATATTTGTATTGGAAAAAGACAAAAGAAAAACTGTTTTTGCAGTGTACAAGATGTGTCAGGATGCTAATTATGAATTGTTGGTGTTTGCTATGTACAGTATTTATAGTCTTACTGGCATGCTGTTTCATTAGATTAGTAAACTGAAAACAAAAGAAACTTAACAAATTCAAGTTAAATTGACTGTATATTTACAGCAAGTGACTTGAACAATGCAACTGCATATTCTGACCATCATTACTGAGGTTTGTTAATGCCAAAGTTATGCAAATATGCTCATATTTACAATAAAACTGTGCATAGAGTATGCTTCTCGTCTTACAGTTTTTCCCATCTTCTCTCCCTTCAGAAACGCCAGTCAACGAGAGTAAAGCCAAAGCAGATGAATGGAAATAGAAGAGGTAGAAAAAGCTTTTGATTCGGCTCTGAGCTCAGAGTTCGGTTCTCCTGAGGCGTAAATTATGAAACACTCAGACCGATTTAAACAGAAAAGGAGAGGTGAAGTCAGTACAGACACAAGAGAGTTACCCACAATGCTCCGCTCTGCCCCAATTAACTAAGACAAATGGGCCGCATGTATTAGCCTGACACATCAAAATAGAGGGCACGTCACTCCGTGAACCAGGATACCGGATGAGTGGTGAAAGTCAAGCAAGAATGCCGATTATTAGTCAGCTGTTGGAGTGTTTCTAGAAAGCAGAAGAACTGCTGTCTTGACGCCAAACTGCGGTAGAGGAGAAACCAGAGACCCATCAAAGATTTGGAGAGCGTCCTCTTCATCAGCCTCGGATGAAAGCAGCTACGGCCTGATGGGAGGAAGAACAGGAGAATTAGAAGCCAACACAGAAAAGAGGGAATGCTGGGAAAATGTCTAATGACTCTGGGGTCTTTGGAAGGTTATCATCTGTGAAATATGAATTTATTAATATTTCGCCAACGAGTAGAACGAAAGCTGACTCAGGATGAAACCAGAAAGAGAAGGATAATGAAGAGAGTAAAAGACAAAATCTCAGATTCTCTCCAACTGAAGTCACATCTAAAGAAGAGTAGACACGGATGAAGCACAAAACCAGAGGTCGGGTGAAACCATAAAACTGCTAATTTGGCACATGAATGCAAATGAGTAATGGAGGGACTAAGAGAAACTCCACTACTAATGTTGCATTCATGTCATGATTGAGTTTCCAACTTGTAAAAAGTTTCTGAATTAGTGAACAGAATCACTATAACTATTACTCAAACTTGTAGCTTTGCAAAAAATCCCTACAGCAGTGTTATTTTAGGGTCTTATTCACTAAGCATGCGTGTACACAAATTTGTGCATGAAATTTGCATTCAAACGTTTTCACAAACAAATCGTGGTCCACCAAAAACGTTCATAGTAAATTATATTCTAAATTTACAAAAAAATGTAAGAACCACTGAAACCAAAGGTATGCAAAAAGCAGTCATGTTAAGTTTCATTTGACCTTACTGCGACTGTAATAATATAATGTAATAATTTAAAGTTATCTTAAAGGTGCTCTATGTAAGAATGACAGCTAGTGGTTGAAATGGGTACTGCAGTCCAAATTCAAAATATTGTTTACCCCGCCACCTCCTCCTCAGAATTCGTTGCCAGTTTGTAGGCACTACAACAGGAGCGAGCTCAATTGACATTGGAAGTCGAGGAGACTTACACACTGATAATTCGTTGATTTATTGATTTATGATGAGTTGATATTGCATTTTAATATGCTCCCATTCGTAGAGATTTTTAGATAGATGCTGAGGCTTTTTAGGTCAGGTAAAATCTGCGATCTCTGACACAGTTTGTTGGCTGGCTTCCATGGCTGCAATTCACTGCATGTGTTTTCCGCCAACTGGGTGGAGAAATACTATTGGGTAAATTGGTCATGTGCGGTCTTGCACAGACCGAAACAAAAACAGAAATTCCGAGACGGAATGCAAATTTCTAAATTTTCACACTGCAAGAACATCTGTCCAGAGAGTGATGAAAGTCTATAAAGGAAAGGTTGTGAGGAAAGTGCTTATATGGAGATGGTTTGGGTGTGTTTTATACAAATGAATAACCTCGTGCATGTGGCCGCTCATTCACATCAAAGTCCCTTTCAAGTTGGCTCACTTGGTGGCCATATTTGCAATGAATCCAGGCAGCTATTTCGGGTATCCAAGACCAAGTCCTATCTATTTGAATGGGGGAAACCTGAAATCTCAAAAACTGCTTGATGAACTCACAATTAAATAACATATTTTAAATCAGCAATAAAATCTGACATGAACTGTCCCTTAAATGTTGTTTCTTAAGCTTAAGTTCTTAAAGAAGTGTGCTATTATTAAAAATGGGGCAAAAATACCATAGTATTACAGTATGAACCATATCTAGAGGTTAGAGTATTTTTTAAATATTTTTTATTGTTTTATTTTAAACTCCCTTCAATATATACTAGGTCAAGCTTTACTATAGTCTTCAAAAGTGTCCCACGTACTGGAGACTGGAGAGAATGAATGAAAGGAATGAATGAATCTGACAGTGATATTGTGTTTGTTTCAGAAACCCTTTCGATCTTTTCACTTTCCTTTCATCTCACCCTCATTTACTCTGATCATTCTGGTGGTCTGAATTGGGTCACATCTGCATGAGACTAAAGCTCTGTTCTCAAACCGCTGAGTTACAGTACATACGCAGGCAGCACTTACACCATCATTTCTATGAAGAACAGCTATAAGGTGTCCCACCTGACCAGCTAACACGTGCCCAAAACCCCTTTAAATCCAGCAAACCAGATCAGCCTTACCAAGCTCATCCTGGTTGGGAGACCAGCTAAACACCATAGACTAGTTTAAGCTGTGCCTTTTTAACAGTTTCAACACACTTCTTTTGGCCAAATTCATCCATTGCTGGATAGGTAATACCAGTGGGGGGAAAATAGAGATAGAAGAGATAAAAATGGCTCTTTTCGAACAAAGCGAGCTACTTGAATTTTTGAACCATGAGTGGCATAAAGTCACCCAATAGCAATGTGACCGACTGATAGAGAGCAAGCCAAGGTGCATGAAAGCTGTGATTGGAAATCAGGGTTATTTCACCAAATTCTGATTTCTGAACTCTTTCTTAAGGCCCTGTTTACAGCTGGTATTAAGATCCATTTTGGTTGATCGGATGTAAATGTTTTGAGCTTGTCCACTTTTAACCACTTTCAGAGGTAGTCGAAAACAAATTCAACTGGATTGCTTATGTAGTGTAAACACTCAATGTGGTCAAATGCATTTGAACATTTCCTAAAGATTCCTCTTACTGGCCTAACGTGTAAACTTTATAGGAAGCCAGGCGGGATTTATACTTTGTCACCTGAAGACCCAAGTTTGGTTTGAAGACGAAAAATGTACCAAGCACAATGTTCTCTAACCATTCCTGAAATATTGACCCACCCATAGGTCTACACCCTCCTCTTGA
The DNA here is from genome assembly GCA_036281575.1 of Ancherythroculter nigrocauda. Classification (NCBI taxonomy): domain Eukaryota; kingdom Metazoa; phylum Chordata; class Actinopteri; order Cypriniformes; family Xenocyprididae; genus Ancherythroculter; species Ancherythroculter nigrocauda. The sequence goes on along the minus strand of VTFQ01000001.1, from coordinate 61,874,280 downwards.
AGAAATCAGGACAGAAGTAGTCAAAAGTGGACAGAAGAGACGGATTAAAACACCAGGTGTCAACGGGTATGTCTCTCTCTCTCATTTACTTATGATCCGATCAACCAAAATGCATTTTAATACCAGGGACCAGATTTACTAAACAGAGCAAATTAGCATAAGAGTGCAATTCCAAAAAAGCACCGATGGGAGTGGAAAGTTCTGCTCGTGATCTACAGACAATGGGTAAATTAAAGAAATACAAAAATGGGTAAATTAAATAATGCCGCAAATACCAGTAAACTGACTAGTGCAAACCACAGTAAATCACATTGCATAATTCATTTAAATACTGTCCTTCCATAAATTTTGCATCTGAAAGGGAAACTCTTACAAATGCATATGCAATAAGGTCAGTCACAATTTTCAGCAATAATTTTTCAATTTTTGCCTGTTTTAGTAAATACTGACAGTAGTTTTTAACACCAAAAGAGTGTTTGCGCTGATGCAAACTGCTAGTAAATCTGGCCCCAGGTATAAACAGGGACTAAAATAAAATATTAGTATCATGCTGTTTAAAAATGAATATGAACCGAAAACTTACATAGTGTGCCTTTAATAAAGAAATATTGCCTATTTTCCATTATTTTGTCCAACCACTTTATGAGGTTACATTTGCATTAGGATGCTGACTTAGAAGGTTGAAAACTATGTTTTGAATAGAGCATAGCGTGTAATAGAGCTTAGGAAACATCATCATCTCACCATCAACTCCCAACATTTTCTTTTCCACGTCTTACTTTCCTGGGCAGCCTATATACTTGCCCTACACCTTTATTCTCTGTCTTTGTTCTCTTTTCTTTCATGTAGGTACAAAACCCCCAAGTTACGCAGTTCTGTTTGACTTGAGGGACCCAAAGCTCAGAGGAACTACAGAAGAACGGCTCTAACCACCCGTGGCGCCCACAAAAGCCGAGCCTTTCTTCCGTTTCAGGAAACCAGGCGGGAGGATGAAGAGGCAAAGGGTCACGTCCCCCGATTGGACCCTCCATTCATCACGAGTGTCAGGATTGGCCGGCACAGACGTCGAGAGGTGCACGTCAGAATGGAGAGACCGTCTAAAAGGACAGATTTATATCTCCTTTCAAGCGTTACGCTGAGCGAGAGAAAGCGAGAGAGACTAGTCCGAAAGATTGGCTGAGGTTATCCTCGGGAGACACAGAGACACAGACTAGATGCAATCGATAAGGCCATTTAAAGAGAGAGTGTCAGTATCCCCGAAGAAAGACGACACATTCAAACACTGACAAATGATAGCAACCGGACCGCTTTCACACACAAAGCCAACGCGGTCAGGAAGCGCTCTCGCTAATTACACATAATTGGGTTTTAATTGGGAGATGGTGATTTGCTTGCTTTACATTTTAAAGGCTCTCTGGACTTAAAAGTCCATAAGGGCTTCATACTAATGGCATGATTTACTGAACTGCACATAAAACAGCCCAGCCTCACAATTCAAAAATACCATAATTTCCCTGTGTATCACTAATGCTTGAGAAATCGGCCCAAAATCAGCCCGATAATCATGTGGTGTGTACACAGCATAAATTATCGATCAATTACCATTTTAACCTCAGTTCGGAGGAGTCCCATATATAAAAACAAAAGCTATGAAAAAAAATATTATAATAGACTATCAATAATACTAAAATAAAACTGTGTATAGTCAACATTTGCAACAATAGCAAATCATTCTTTAAATCACACACCTCCACTGAAAGTCCAGGCTCAAAGAAAATCCAGAAAGAGAGAGAAAAGGGAGAGTTAGTTTAGTAAAGTGTTCAAGACTTACCCGTGATGTCTTGCTGCTACAACTTCACAAGCACAGTGACAAAAAAATGAGCTGTTCTACAAATAAAACAAGTTAGTCAGTAGTTTTATGTCAGTGTTCGTCTTCCCAGGAGGGTCATGCACAATTTAAAAAAAAAAAAAAAAAAAAAAAAAAAAATCTCTCTTTTAATTCATGGGCTGGAATTTAAATTGACCACAACACAGATGATGATGAACTGGAATCACAGGAAGTAGAAGTTACCAAATTACAATAAGAGTTAAGAAATGGGAAATGTATTAAATATAACATTATAAAAAAAAAATGATATTTATGTTATATTTAAACATTTTATTTTTTGGTTATACAAGGAAAATATATACAGACAAAGTTGGCATGATTTCTACAATTATTTAAGAAAAATAATATGGTTACACAATTGTTACCAAATTGTATGTCGTTGATCCTGAATAGAAAATTCCAAAATTTTCCAAATTCCAACTGGAATTTTCCAATCAAGTCAACAATCAAAACTTGTCTTGACATACTTTTCAAAAGCTATGTTTCCATCCACCTATTTTATGCACATTTTGGGATACTGCATAAAAAAACTGTGGATGGAAACACGATGTACATAAATTCTAAAAATGTGCATAAAAAAACAATGTTGCTCAGTTGAGGCGGATACATTTTTTATCCAATAAGAAAACATGCGCATAAACTACAATGGAAACACATTTACCGAATAAATCCCTTGGTGTGCAACAGAAAAGTTTGTCATCAAAATGATTTCCATTTTATATAGATAATTTGCACCAATTTTCCAGGAAGTGGCGGTTTTGTTCTCTTGAAAACATAGGATGGAAATGCAGCTTTATTTGCAAATGTTTTATTCGATATTCCAAATTTGTGCAGTTAAATTTGCAACTTTAAATGCTATTTTCTAGTTAAAAATGACACTTATTGCAGTTACATGTATTTCAATCCATTTGTTTACCTCCATCAAATTCAACTGAACTGAAATATAAAAGACATTCCTAATTCAATTCTGAATTGTGCTCAATGCTGTTACCCAGATATATATATATATATATATATATATATATATATATATATATATATATATATATATATATATATATATATATATATTCTGCCTGACATTTATCAATCATTGTGCTTTACACCAGTAGAAAGAGAGGCAGAATCTAGAGGATTGAGAAATATTGTACACACGTGTGGAAAAAAACTGCAGTGATATCAAGACTTTCATCTGTTTCCTTGTGCAAAAGCTTTGGCAGGTTGCATCAGACACCCTGACACAGCTGCTCTGGATCATGACAGTCGGTTCACTGATAGAATCGACACATCCTTGACCCTGGTTCACTTCATCTCTCCTGCTCTGTTCTGTCTTACTTTCTATCTGCACTCTCACCCCATTGGAATCACTTTCATTTCAGAAAACCCAACGCATGATGCTCGGAGTGAATGAGGTCCATATGAGGTTAAGTCATAAATGATGAAACCGCATTCATCTCACTAGTCCTTGAGCGTTTCTTATGTTTTCAATTTTGTTTTGGGTTCACAACCTTTGGTTGTCCAAAACAACAAGGGAGGAATATTCTATGAAAATTAAGTGAAATGTGTTTGTAAGTGAATGACTATTGAACGCTCCTCAAGGAAAAGCATTCAATTTATTTCCTCTCACAATAAACGCACTAGCAAAGAATATGTGTTAAAGAAAGAGAGATTATATGTCAGATCTCAGACCACTTACAGGTAAACTAGACAGTTGAAGAAGCAGTTTTAACCAAGATAAACAGCTTTAAGAGGCTTTCTTAGTGTCGACAGATCAGTATCTGATGTGGAAGTTCAATCCCAGGTAAGCTAGTTTCATCACTGGTGTGGATCATCTGATGAATACTATACACAGGAATAGCAAGATCCTCCTCAAAACTGCAAGCTACAATCAGATTTACTGGCTTAAGCAATGTTTGGGAGTCAGAGTGCACAGGTTTACAGGTCACGCGTTACTAGTCACTGCATTTGACAAAGTTTGCAAGGATTTGAAAGTCTTTTGAAATATCTGAGTCCTGTTCAAGACATGCCAAGACTTCATAGCAAGTAAATAAGATCCATACATACATCCAATTAACCTACCAACTTCTAAACTTTCTCAAAATGTTTTAAACTCTCAAGCAAGACATTTTCAAGTCAACATCTTGACAAACATTATATGAATCTGTACAATCAAATTCAAATTGCAATTCTGCATCATGTTTGCTACCTCAACTCAAATTCAGGAACTTAACTTAAGGCATTGTCAATTCAAGTCATGCTAGCATGTATTGTAGCTGGTCCCATTACATGTCAGCCAGACAGTCTAATCCTGCATAAACGGCTGGTCCTTTGCAAGAACGAGCAGCATTATAGACCAAATCTTCCATTACTTAGTTGCTCATGTGCATCTGAAAGCAAACTGACATGTGCCATGGTTCAGTTTGTATGTTTTAGTCTGAATGAATCTGAAGCAAGCGGTTGGGAAACATCTTAAACTGTTGGATCTGAGCATCTGGTCCTCTGAGGCATGATCGCCAGAGCGAAGGAAGCTGAAGTGGTAAAGGAAGATCTGTTAGCAATTAATCAGCAAGGCCTGAGAGCTCCTGAAGTCTCTGCCAGCCTGCTTTGACATTGAAAACAAAGTTGCATGAGTTAAAGTCTAGAACAAAAGTGCTAGTTCTAATTCTAAACATCTGATGTACTGGAACAAAACTTAAATGATGAAATATTACCTGGTTTATTGGCTGTTAACACTACCCTTCTGCTTAAGAGGGATTAAAACATTAAAGGGTTAGTTCACCCAAAAATGAAAATAATCTCATTTATTACTCACCCTCATGTCGTTCTACACCCGTAAGACCTTCGTTCATCTTCAGAACACAAATTAAGATATTTCTGATGAAATCCGAGAGCTCTCTGACTCCACCATAGACAGCAATTTCATTAACACATTTTTAAGGCTCAGAAAGGTACTAAAGACATTGTTAAAATAGTCAACATGACTACAGTGGTTCAACCTTAATTTTATGAAGCAATGAGAATACATATTGTGCGCAAAAACAAAACAAAATAATGACTTTATTCAACAATCTCTTCTCTTACGTGTCAGTCTCCTATGCAGTTGACCGAATATGTGTCAAAAATATCTTAATTTATGTGTTCCAAAGATGAAGGTCTTATGGGTTTGGAACTACTTAATGTACTTAATGACAGAATTTTCATTTTTGGGTGAACTAACCCTTTAAGTGTTGACTAACTTGACTTAAGTAGTTTTCAACCATAGTAAGGAACACAATCACATTATAGTAATTCTGCCTAATATCAGAGACGCTATTAATTAAATTTAAAGCCATATCCTGTATTTCTAAGCAATGTTGCTTAAATGGCCTCACATCAGACTCTTTGATAACCGGCTATTTTTCCACTTAAGACAATCGATTTTCATTGATGCTCTCTAGGAATTGCTTACTCTCACTTGCAACAAAACTGACCATTGTCTAAATATCTTAATTACCTTTTCCCAGCATGTGCCAGACTTTTCACCAGTGACAACCGATTTTGTTTTCATGAATACTTTTTGAGATCGCCTAATCTTACTTTGAACAAAACTGTCTAATATTTAAATCTCTTAATTGCCTTGAATGCTCTGGCATGTGCCCTAGTCACTGCATCATGAATTTACTGTATGTGACAACATTGAATATACAATATACAGTAGTTAGATCTAAAATCCGGAGGGTTTATATCATCATTATATATCTTATTATAGCCGATCACTAAAACTTGCTGTAAGGTAAAACACATAAGGCGTTACTGACACCACAGTATGACTTTCTGAAAAGCTGCTTTTAAATAATGTATATTCTGAGACAAATTCTATACAATTAAATTTGACTTCACTTAAATCAATAAAACAAAGTAAGGGATTTTGTACATCTAGCTGGTTGTTGCTGGTTGTTACATCTGAACTGGTACGCCGCTTTAGCTTGCAAAAACAAAATGGCGATGCCGTGGGTGGAAACGTGCAGATTAAGGGGTAATATTATTATAAGATCCTCTTCCTACATCACTAGGGGAGCAAAATCTGAGCTGCTCGTTTTTTCACATGCTTGCAGAGAAAGGCTTGCCAAAACAAAGTTATTGGGTTGTCCTTTTTCAGGTTTTCTAGGTTGGTAGATGCACCAGGGACCCGATTATAGCACTTAAACATGGAAAAGTCAGATTTTTATGATATGTCCCATTTAAGCCCACCGGCAACTATAGTTGCCACAGTGTATAGTTGTCATTTTCCTTTTGTAAGTATTTTTCTAGATGTTATACATGTTTTATGTCTCAATGACATGCAAGAAAACAACAAAATAAAGGATTTCAAGAACAAGAACACTTCCTTCCTGTCACATGAGGCTATCAACTTCCTACCCCTACTTCTAGGAAGCATATTGAAGGCAAACCCTCCCAAAGAAAACTAATTTTCATGTTACTAATAAATATTTTTTGTTGACATATATATATATATATATATATATATATATATATATATATATATATATATATATATATATATCATGAAGGTCTCTAGAATCATCCAAACAAAACAAATCTTACAAGAGTTTTATAGTTTTTTTAGTCAAATGTCCAAGCGGCATCTATAGTTGCCGGTGGGCAAATGACTTGTAAATACATATATCATGGGGAAATGGGGTATACTGTCTTAATAAGTTAATAAATCAAGGTTATTGGTGTTTACCATCATAAAATCCCACCTAAAACATAACTTATCCCTTTAATTGACATCTCTACTGTATAGTAGACCGTAATTTGATAGTGATGGACGCACTTCCTTTGCATATGAGAAATGCGGTGTGGCCTTGCATATTGAGTGCTTCAAGAAATTTCCCTAAAATTTCACTAAAAACCACTAAAACTCTACCCAAGAGAGATAGAAAATGGGAGTGGGGAGGACACGTATGACACAAACTCAATTATGAATGTCTTTTGAAAGAAATTTTCTGTATGCACTCCACCACTTTAAAACAAACGGATTTGTTGGTTGTTGTGTTTTCATATTCAAGAGATTAAAAGCATGATGCAGCTTTTTTGGGTTTGCATCAAATGTTCTTAGACTTTTATACATAATAAATGTGTTTATGAATAAAGATTGATCTGCTGAAAGCAGTTATTTTGAGTTAGATGCCAAATGTTCTCCTCCTATTCAAATTTGACATTGAAGGGGTGCATACAGCATATTTGCCCACCGGTAACTATAGTTGCCGCACAAATGCAATTTTTAAGAAAAAAAAAAAAAACCTGGGGAAAATAAATGCAGAACATATTCTCATAGGACACTACTAACACGACTATATGCATGAAACCATTCAGAAAAATTTGGGCACAAATGTTTTAAGAACGCTTAGATATTTGTACTGAAACACAAGACAAAAATACAGAGTCTTCAAGGTGATGAAACTTTCTCTATCCTGCATCATCTGACAGGCCAGCATTTTTCTCAGATCCTCCAAGACTCATCCTCCATTTGAGAACTAAACACCCTTAGCACAGCACTACTACCTTTCTCCATCTGGCTATTACCTCCAATTTAGAGAAACATGGCTCATGCACAGCCTAGCTGAACTGATTTCGTCCCCTCCTGTCTTTTACACTTAGCACATAATTGCTCTGCTCATGAGCTCCTGGCTGAATTCAACCTGCGGTTAGCATAGCTGTCTAGCCAACAACACCGCAACCCGCCTCTCATTAATACAGAGTCCACGAAGAGGCGTACAACCAGGCTTAAACTTCCACTCTCCACATCTTTCAGTGGTCCTCAGGCAAGGAAAACACAACTTAATGAGTCTTAACCGAGCACCCAGCAGGACCATTTATAACCGTTATACTAGACGCTGCTTGCTGTTGTTAGTGAACGCGTTCTCGCTAATTTACTGCAGGCGAGGAGAGGTCATTCATCTACCTTTATGTCTCGGCAAATATGAATCAGCCAACCCGTCTGAGGGTTTGTCTCTTGTGTGGGCTAATGTACGCGGCGCGGCTGCATTAGTTCTTTGAATGAATCAGCCTTTCTAGCACAATATTTGTTTCCTTTGCAAAGAGGTGTGGTGGCAGTTTTTTTTTTTTTTTTTTAAAGTGTACAGAACGAACGGAAGTGTTTAATGTTAAGTTAGAAGAAAATGAGAAGCATAAAACTTGGTGAAATAAACACTTTGCAGTTTAACTATCTTGAGCTAAAGTTGCAAATCTGATTCTTTATCAGATCAGATGGTTTGATTAAATGAATCAGTTTAAAAGAACCCTGAATCACTGATTTGAGAGACAAATTCAAAACAGAACTTACTCTGAAGGAAAAACTAGGCCAGTCTGGTTTTTGGAACATGGGAGTTGGTTTGTTGCTGGTCCAATGTGAGGTTTTTTCCCCCTGAAATTCATTGGAAGAAATAAAAACAGACACAAATGAGTCAATAGTTGTCATAAAGTAACAGTGCGGATCTATACAATTATCATGGATAGCAGCTCAGATCTTTTGATCTTGGGAGAATTTGATGAGAAAGATCGAGTTTCAGTTCATATTGATATATCTGACAAACATTGTGATGTTTGATTCTCTTTATCAAGTTGGACAGTTTGTTTAAATGAACCAGTTTAATCACAGATTTGGGAGACATCACTCAAAAATGATCACAAAGCAGAACTTACCCTGATGGAAAAAGCAGGTCAGTCTGGTTTTTGGGACACGGGAGATGATTTGTTGCTGGTCTTACAGGCTGGTCTGTCAGGTAGAGATCGACTTTGTCTCTCTCAATTCATGACTAACCACCCAAAACAGGCAGAGAGAGAGAGAGAGAGAGAGAGAGACAAGCAAATTCATAGCCTGACAAAAGGTTCATTTTGTTTCTTCGGTTCTCTCATTTCTTTCCACCTTCACTTCTTTCTTTCTTTCAGCTTCCCTGAGTTTCTCTTCAGCATCATTATCTGGTTTTGGCATCTCTTTTCTCTCTGTCTGTCTCTCCATATGTCTCTTTCTCTCTGCATCCATCTTCCGCGCTAACAGAGAAGTCACAGTTGTGATGTGTGCCGTCTGGATCAATATGGAATCGATGCTGTCAGCTCTTTTGTGTGGGAACAGTGACTGCTGGTTGTCCACAGCTGTGACACACAGTCTTATCAGAAACGCCACCATCACTCCATTCAGACACCATTCACACACTTATGAATATAAGAGAATGGTGCAAATGGCACAAAGCCTCAGAAATTCATTGCAAGATATTCTGAATGGACAAAATAAGATGATGGAAAAATCAGGTCATTTTGGGTTTTTGCAACTTGGTTTGTTGCTGGTTTCTTGTGATCTGCCAGGTAGAAATCAACTTTGTCTCAGGTGTTTCTCCAGAAATCCCTCAGAAGAAATAAGACACAAATGTCATATAGTATGTAGAGCTTTAAAATAAACATGGAAAGCAGCTCAGATCATTCGGTTTAGAAAGAATTCAATGAGAAATGTTAATATTAAGATCTCTAAGCTTGTACCTCTTATTCAGTCACTGACAAGGTAAAGCCTTTAGGGAGGGTAGGACATTTTCGAAAAGAGGCTAGCAATAGCAAGCTAGCTTTGAAAGCGTAAGATCCCCCCCTTCCTTTAGAGCGTCTCCAAAGCCATGCCTCCTTCAAAACACATCAGCAGGGAGCAATCAAAAGCCTCACAAGAGAATGCATTGCATTACCTCATGTCTCAATGCTAACATGGTCTCATGACGAAAACGTACTCGTGGGCACGTTTTCGCGAGTCGCGAAATACGTACCAGTGAGTACATATCGCTGCAGTTTCGATGCGAAATGTCCACTGAGTGGCGCTAAAAGAGTGTTCCTTTTTTTTCTTTTGCCGGAGCAGATAATAGGGTGAATGCGGTACGTTTTTATGACGTTGCTTTTTAGACGAATCGCCGCGGTTCTTGATTTGACATTTGCGCTCCGTTTCGTTTTAAAATAACGTCCCACCGACAGTACGCCTAAACCTACCTGATAGCATTAACAAAAAGCAAACGTGACATAAGAAGTGTCGGCTTTTTCAGCTCGTTTAGATCTCTCATGTCTGAGCTTTCTTTTTTTTTACTGTCCGACACTTGCCTTTCGCGGGATTCGTACCCAAAGCAGGGGGGACCTCGTCCTAAGTCCAACTCCGTATCGGCTGAGCTACCGAGGAAGCTTGATTAAGGCCAAAAAAAGTGAAACACATCAAGCTGGTCAAGCGAAGCAAAGTCCAAAGTACGTTTGTTTACACATCGGGCACTCTGGTAAGAAGCGTTTTGAAGTTGTAACATGATATTGCGCGAGGAGACGTGAAAACGAGTCTTTATTCATCCATAATACGTCATTTTGTGTCTCACGAAAACGTGCCCACGGGTACGTCTCTCCCACAATGCACATAATTTTGCAATAATAATGAACAATCAACTTTCAGAGCTCTTACTTGTACCACCTGACTGTTGCAGATTCATTTCAGCGATGATAGTGTTGACTTTGAAACGCATAAATCCGAGTCTGAGGACACGAACAGCTCCGGGTGGAAAGTCACATCTCGTTACAGTTACAAAATGACGTGAACACAGCATAAGCTCATTGTTTTGGTTCGGGAGGAACTGTAAAATGCGGCTGCTGTTTGTTTGTGGTGCTCAGTGACTGACATCTGTCTACAACTCGTCATAGGAAGTTGCGCAGAGGTACGGAACTACATGCGTTGACATGTAGTTGTAGAAATTACGTGAAATGACATCATACTATTGCATTTGGACCGAATACAATGATTGGATGAACATTTTTTGGTCCTGAGGCTTCCACAGAAGATTTATGTATGTTTTAATATTTAGACCACTTCTATTATTGATTGCTATCAGGACGTGAAAAAAGTTTCAACCACTATAACAAAAAGTGTTTATAAAACAAATCGCCTACCCTACCTTTAAGGCCCGTTCACACCAAAGACTATTGCTGCATCCCAATTCACATACTATCCATCCTAAATAGTATTCCAAATTAGAATTAGGGTGTCTAAAATCGTAGTATATGTTGAAATGAGTATTTTAAAGATACCCGAATTGTCTACTTTTTCCTGGTTAGAATCCGAAGTGCAGATCCCTGCACACTCTAATGGCTAATATTGCCCACAACCCATTGTACATTGGACAAGAATTCGATTAGAACTACAAACATGGTCAAAATGTGTTGAAAAACTACAAACATGACAGATGTGCGAGAGCAACAGTTAAGTGGTTCAGATAAAGGGGTTTGAGTGATTAATAATCACTATCTAACCTGATGAAAAGATTTAAATGTTATCCACATTATATTTTATCTAAAAACAGCACTGTGAACTTTTATAATGATGCGTTTAGTCATTAACTTTTAAATGCATCATTATGCAAACATGAGGAGAGTTCTCTGCATGAAAGACCCATGACTGGCAGATCAACGTGCGACTACATTTCTCTCCGAAATGGCAGGAAATTAAATTTAATTGAATGTCGAGGATTTTAACTGTGACAAGATGATTGACAGGGCAGTTTAAACAGTTACAGGTGTGTGTGCTTTGAATAAATAGAACATTATCATGTGTTGGTGTGGACGCTAATTTAGTTACCATATGCCAAGAAGTGCACAGAGTCACATGGTCTCTACGATCAATTTAGCTGAAAATGAGCTTTTGAAAAACGAAGCCCTGAGCAGCATTAAACACCTACATGCCACTTCAGAAGCACTCCTCTGCCTCTTTTGCAGTGTAAATTTCAGTGATATTCTTTTTACCCAAATTCTAATGCTGTTCTGCTATTAAAAATGACACAACATACAGTATACTTATAATTAATATCAAAAAGTTTATAAAAACAGTTAAATCCTCAATATTTTTGTTTGCTACATAGTTGCTGCACTGTTCTGTCCTGCTTGTATTTCCACAGCATGAAGGTAAGATCTTACGGATTTATGAATGAATCGCTCATTTTATAATCTTCCCGGTCTACTGACATTTGTTATGATATCTGCTTCAAACATTACAATGCTCATTCTAACTTTCGTTAACTGTACAATAAGTAAATCCACTTCAGCTAATTCATTGGCATAGAAATGTACAGACAGAGCTACCATAAAAACGGAAGTTCAAACACAAAATTCTAGTTGCTGGCACATAAGGTTTATAGTATTGCGGCTTTAGCTTCACCACTTGGCTTCCTCGTCACTGCTATGTAGAAGATAAGCAGCTCTACTTGAGTTGTTCCTGATTGACAAACCGCACCATCTCAGCTTATACCTCATCTTCAGGTTTTAATCATGTTGTCTTAGAAAGCAGCTGCCTATATAAGCAGTAGAAAGCAAAACGGCTCAGCCGGTTTTGGAACACAGCCCATGTAAAACTAGCATCTGGAGCTTGAATTAGCTAGATTTTCCAACAGGAAAAAAAAACATATTTTAACTACATAAAGCTAAATGCTTTAAAAAAAAGACAGAGTGAAACATCTAGAAGGCTCAATGAGAGAGTACAGGGACATAGTACTAAGCTGGAGAGGGTTGGAAAGAGAGAGAGGGAATAAGTGGATCAGGGTATTCCTGTCCGGGGCGGCAGCGCTTTAGCAGCAGGGCTAATTTTGGGGAACTGAAGAAGTTCTCCTCTTGCGTCTGTTGGACAGACCTGATTAATGCTGCTTTTCATCATTAAAGCCACCGACAGATCCAGGACAGACACACTCAGCTCTCTTTCCCTTTCTACTCCACTTACTCCTCTTCTTCTGTGCCGTCTTTAATTAGTAGTGTCTGCTAAAAAGTATGTGACTATTACTATTAGCAAAACCTCTTGCCTTAAAGAATCTGTAAGTGTGATTAATTATTGATGTATTTTATACCAAATGTTCAAAATACATAGTTTTGTTTTTTAGCTACGGCTAAGTCCTACTGAAATACTTCTGCTAATCAGCTGTGGCTCACTATTACCTAAAACTGTGTCCTTTAATACAGATTGTCTGTTGTTCTTACTACTCTGAGTAATGATAAATTGTGGACCAAGATTTGTTTTACAAACTTTAATGTTACATCATTCATTCACGTTAGCACTCGGCTAACATAAACGCTGTTATTGATGCAATTAATGATACAGATCCCACATGTGCACCGCAATAAATTATAAATATACACATTGGTTTGTTGATGGACATACACTTGTTAATGCTGATGGTGAGGAATTACAGTTCGGAGCAACATCTCATGATGAACGTCAAACTGAGTAAAACTTATCACTGAGAAACGTCCTGCTCAAGTCGTCCTTGCGATGGAGGTTCGGGTTGAATAACTAGTTCTTCCAATGTTTCATTATCACGCTTGGATTGATATGGTAAAATACGCCATTGTTATTGTCCTCACAGTGTGTACAATCGCTGAGCTTTAGGAAGCTCTGGCTGTAAGCGGTAGACCAATCACAACAGACTGGGCCATCTGGCCAATCAGAGCAGGCTCGTGAAAAGGACGAGTCGTTTGAGAATCATTGAAAAATGTGGTGATTTGCAATGTATATTGTGAGAAAATGAACATTTTCTTTTTACCTTTAATGCATGTAAACCTGTTTAGGAGACCTCCTAAGCTAAATTAGGAACCTTTCAAATAGCATAATAGGGGCACTTTAAGTTTTGAACTTTTACCCATCTGTTTACAAGGCAAGGAAAGTGATCAGATGCACCATTTCCACCTGCTGGATGATAAAGCTGGTGACAAAAACACCACAGATGCACACTGAAGGAAGGAACCGAGCCATATCTACAGTCTAAGATCAAAAACTGGCTTGGGCTAGTCAGCAACCGCATAGCAACATCCTGGAAATGTGTCTGTGTGCATGACTTGTGATCATTAACCTATGCTATCTGCCCTTATACGGCATATTAGCACAAACAAAACCTCCTGTTAATGTTGCTGAATTAACCCATAGTCCCTAATTAACAGCCCACTCTCTCCCGCTTGCTTTATGTGCATAATATCCTCTAACGATTATTCTGCTCCTGCACTGGGTTCAGTAAGCTCTGAATGGAAATTGCATACTTTCAAGAATCTAATGATAATGAATTTGCATTTCACAGGTTATTAGCACAGTTTGCTAAGTCAAGCATCACTATTGCTGTTGCTTATACTTGGGGTTAGTGCATTTGAACAAACCAAACTCACATACCTGTAATTCATCCTGCAACATTTGTGCTACACAGATGTCGTAGAGTAGAGTAGTGTGTTAGTGGATGTTTATGATGTTGCCTGGTGTACAAATAAAATGAGTTTAAGGCCTGCCTGCACCGCAGCAACATGCTGAAACCATTCAAAATACTCTATTACTTGCATAGCAACAAATCTAGCTGAAAATGTGTTGTGTGTTACAGTTAATGACTAAAGCTGCTTATATGAGCATTAATTACAGTCGCACACTCCCAACAATCATTCTGTTTGTCTGGACGCACAACAAACAGCAGCGAGACAGTGACAATGACACACAGACGGGAACATCCTGACCATCTGCTGCTTGTGTTGCATACTGCTTTCCATGGAAACTTTCCATGCCGAAGTGTTTGAGACAAACCTTGACCCACTGGACGAAAAACATGTTCATGCTCTCAAAACTTTTATATTAAGCCTGTCCTTTTGGAAAAACATAATTGTTAGTTTATTTCACTGTAATGGGGATAAGTGATGGTAGTTTCTACTGCATCTATGCACTGCTATAACACAATTTGACCAATCACAAAACGCATTTAGCGGTTATAATCAATTATGCATGAAAGAATTAAACCTATTTCTGTGATTACTGCCAGAGATTGATACAGAAATATACTGATATTACGGTCTAAAAATCTGCATGTTGTTTAGCTCTTGTGGTATTTTGTAGAAGGTATTTCTGTAAAAGACTATGTAACCTTTGCTTTTACAGGAGCAATCTGTAAAAAAAGGCAGGGAAATTTAATGATATGGCCAATTTGGACAGGATTAAAATCATAGTAAAGCTCTTGGAATTATTATATAATTTTATTATATTAAAATTCTGTCCAAATAAATTTTAAGTTTCAGTCAAAGAGAAAACTGAGAAGTGCAGTGCAGTTATATTCATTCAAATTTTGTTACATTTGTGTAAAGCTACACATACAGTAGTGGCCAAAAAACAGAAGGGATATTTTTCATGACCCTACATGACCGTAATACATTGTATTACATCAAAATACAATGTTAAGTATGTTATAAATATTTTATATTTTTAAAAATAAAATTGAAAGAAAAACAAAACACTAAACTTGGTTAAGGCATCTATGTGAAAAATTATCAGGCAAATAAGGTAAAAACTTACAGAGCGCCCCACGTGCGCACAATTTAGTATTTTGTTCCCTCAATTTATAAATTGTGCACGCGATTTACTATTTCGTTCCCTCGATTTATAAATCATGGACACAATTTACTATTTTATTCCCTAGATTTATAAATTGCGGACACGATTTTACAGAGCCCTGGACATGACATGTGCACGATTTACTAATTCGTTCCCTCGGTTTACTAAAACGTGCGCACGATTTACTATTTAGTTCCCTCGATTTATAAATCATGGACACGATTTACTATCTCTTTCCCTCGATTTATAAATCGTGAACACAATTTACTATTTGTTCCCTTGATTTATAAATCGTGCACACAATTTACTATTTCCTTCTCTCGATTTATAAATCGTGATCAGGATTTAATAATTCGTTCCCTCAATTTTTGCACATGATTTAGCAAATTGAGGGAATGAATTAGTAAATTGTGCACACGATTTAACCTACTATTTTTTCCCTGCATGTCATGTGCGGAGCTCTGTAAAAACACACACACACACACACACACACACACACACACACACACACAAAAAAAAAAAATAAATAAAAAGCATGCAGCTGTTTTTAATATTTCTTTGGTTCTCTCTTGTTTTTGCATGTGTTCATAATTTCTTTGTATGACAGCCAGGCCAAAAATTATTTGGCATATTTCATTGTGTTATCATCACAAATAAAACAACTGACTCCTAGCACAGCTACATAATATGATTACCAAATTTTTAATAATATTTGAATAAAGGGTGAAGAAGTCAATTTTCCAATGCCGGACATCACTTTTGTACTTACTGTACTTGAGGCGTCTCGTAAAGTTAAGCAAAGTCAAACCTCTTCTCTGCATGCAATAAATGCAGAAATACATCAGGCAAATTCACCAACTCTATTCAACAATAATTAATTCAGCCAATAATGACTGCATGGAATTAATGTCAGAAATGTCCACATAGCCGGAAAGAGTGCGACCTTTCCCCTCCGACGGGAAATCTCTGGCCTTTAAACTCACAGCGCAGGTTCTGAACTTCATATCAGGAGGATTCATATAGTTCAAACTCAGAGGAGGAAGTGACCTTTAGGAAATTTAATTATGTGGTTTGATGACCTTGTCTGACCTCTGTTTTGAGATCTCATCCACAGATTTATTAGAATGGATGGTTGAGGTCGAGGAATAGAAGTTTGAAACAGCGAATTTGGCAAAAGTTGCCTCAAGTGACTAGAGAACTACAGGTATTAAATCCCACGGACCGTCTGATTCATATTATGCACAAGATTGACAAGAGCTTTTCGATAATCGCAGTTCCAGTCTCATATCTAGCTGGCTTTGTGCAATTTACACGAGTCGTGTGCAGGTTTATATCTGGAAATAAAGTACTGCTGGGTTCATAGAAGTGAATTTGAAGGATAACTAATAAAAGTTTATTTGCATAAAAACAAAATAAAGAGGAATATTGTGCTGTTCAAGGTTGTTCTCAGAGCTCATTCCTGATTTACCTGCACCTAAATATTCCATTAAAAATATTGTTAACACTAGACTCATTCATTAACATTAGTTCATGCATTAGCTAACATGAGCTAACAATAAACAATATATTTTTAAAGGTGTGAATAAACCCATCCGTCCTCGAGACTGGTCTCTTTAGATTCAGTGCAGAATACCAAATTTTTTCCATCTCGGACATTTTAGGCATCAGCCATTTTGAATTTTGTCGAAAAAAATGCTATATTTTATGAACACATTGGCGTATCGTTACGAATCTCTGTAAATGTCATCGGCACCATGACCTGAAAGTACATAAAAAGTTGAGAAAGCGCCACCCTGTGGCCTTGACCTTGTGGTCAAAAATTATAATGAAATTTCAAAACATTCTAATAGCTTTTCATTAATATTGTCTACTATAATGAAACTGATCTTAACAGATGCCGAGAACACAGATACTAAATTCAAACTTCCTGTCTGCTATTTTGATTTTTTTTTTTTTTTTTTTTTTTTAAAACCCTACTTTTTCAAACTCCTCTTAAACTGATTTTGACCAAATTTGACTCAGATCATGCCAGGAAAAAAAGTTATTAAATTCGTGAACATTTTCGCTTAACACATTAACGAATTTGTAACAATGCCAAACTGAATCTGAGGCTGTATCTCTGCAATGCTTTGCCCTACTGACACCAAACTTTGTGTATGTCATCGTCACCCCACACTGACCAAACTCCATCAGTTTGGGGACATTTCCACCTACTGGTCAAAAGTAATAAGCAATTAAATTGTATTACAAGTGATTGTATTAACCCTCATATTGTGTTCGGGTCATTTTGACCTGGAGAGGATTTCACGTACCCGAAAATGCTAGTTAATGTTATTGCGTTGGACTAAAATTTACTGACTCACCCAGAGTTTAACAACTTCCCAAAAATGTTTGATACTTTTTGTAATTTTTTGTGTGTTTTTTCCATATTGTAAGACTTGTGGTGTTTCCGGTAAAAAAATGACCGGCCTACAAAATCTATCATTATGCTATCACAAAATATTGGATTCAATCTTTTTGTCAACTTGTTTTCTTTCAATTGACAGGTTTTATATTTATTTTTGACTGATCGTAGGCCTCATTGATCTTATATTGGTCACAAATGACTGCCCATTGAAAATGAATGGGGGAGTAGAAAATTTGAAGAATGTCAGTAACCAAATAGTTGATGGACCCTATTTTTTCCCCTACTCTGGTGTGAGCAAAAACATGCCTTTTTTTTGTGTGTGTCCCTTTAAATGCAAATGAGCTGCTGCTCCCAGCCCCCTTTCCAGAAGTGGGTGGAGCTTTAACAGCTCACACTTCGGTTGTTCAACAACAACAAAGCTGGAGAATCTCACGCAGACAAAATGAGGATTGTCAGTAACGGTGTTCAGCCTTACATTGTTCAAACCGGAGTCAGACACTGATGGAGAGACTCAGGAAGAAGTTACAACTTTTAGAATGAAACTGGATGTTTCTGAATGATTAGTGGATAAATTTATGTAGTTGCTGTGGAGTTGATTCAACTCATCGACTAGCATGTGCTTCATGTTAATCTTGTGTGCAAATCCAGCGTTGAATTGAGCCTTGTTTGTGAAGCAGTCCGGCGTAAAATGACGGCATACACTCTACTACAACAACTCTTCTCTAAAGCAGCCCAACGTGGCCTCACACCCTTTGTTGTGTGTTCTCTGGGGGCGGAGTTTATGTAAATTTTAGGGTTAGTGATGTCACTAACCCAGGAAGAAGCTCGTTGATTTAGTCGTTTGTTTTAGTCCTTAAAGAATTCTTTAAAAGAAAATATCTCTCTTTGCATTGAACTTTGAGCATCGTAATTTGCAGATGTTGTTTATACTCAAACAGCAACATAACACACTAAATAAAGTTAAAAAAGTGAAATCATAATCAGTAGAATCATAATCATAGAACCTTTTCTTCTAAAAGTGTAACTAATATAGCAAACGTTAACAAATGTAACCTTGTAAAATGTAACCTAAATATCATAAAATATCTAAAGCTCCTGACATTCACTACATGAAAAAAAAAAGTAACAAACAGCATCATGGAAAACCGATTTTCCGAGGTTAGGTACCAAGAAAGTGCAACTGAAATTGGAAAAAACAAAACGAGAATATAAAAGCAAACCGCAAAGAGCAAAATGAAATCAAAGGAAAACAAGGTGAAAGGGCCTGAAGAGCTCTTGGGTCGTAACATCATGCATCTGCTTACGCTGTCAAATAAATGAATGTTAAATTAGTTCCTGCAGTGTTACATCACCGCAGGAGTGAAGGTCTGCAGGAGCTACTCGAACTTGGGTGAGTTTCTGTGTTTTCAGAAGCTCGGCTCGCGGTGAGTATCTCATCAATAAAATTACAGGATGCTGTCAGACGAAAGGCGACGTGATTGATCTGAAAGCATGACGGTGAAATCCTCTTGTTGTTCACTTCAGATTGTGGGTCGTTAGTGCTTGTTAAAACCACAGGCAACATTTCAACATTTACCAAAACATCTCTTGCTAAACTAAAGCGTTTCTACATTCATAATTCTCCAAGATTATAAAGACAAGCAAAGTCTGTCAGAGACAAGCATCCTTTTAGCCAGAAGTATGAAAGTTCATCAATTAAAGGCTGAATGCAAAACACTTTCAGATCAATATCAGATGGTAAAATAGAGCTGAGAGTAAAAATAATGTAATGAGTTGCATGTAAAATATTCTCTTTTTCATATCTGATTGGCATCAAATTAAGGTTGACTCATCTCGCTGTGTCTCTGCTCTCTAGGGCCGCTGAAGAAATTAAAGGCGAGGACGTAATTCTATCAGCGAGCTCATTTTCTCATTTTCTCTGCTGTGTGCAGCTGCATATATCTTGTTAAATATTAACCGGTGGCCTCCGCTCTCGTGCATTTCAATGAGCTGCATTTATCCATTGTGACGCAGCCATATGCACATACAACCAAACTAACATGCCACCAATCCATTATGATAGATGAGTCCGTGAAGATGGGTTTTTACAGACACTATTCATACGCTAGCCGAGACGTGGCTCGGACTGACTTTAGTTCATTAGCACAATAATGAGTAAAGCTGGGCCGCATGAATGAGTGCGAAGGTTTAGGGACTTACAGTTCGTCGAGGAGGGCTATTTAGACTGGGGCTCTTCCTAGCAAATGTTTTCACAACGTTGCAGTCTGGTTGCAGTTAGGATATGTTGTGGTAAAATATCCTAAAAACATTCCAGAAACCACATCTAAAAGGAAATAATAATAATAACTGGGGTAAGTAGGGTAATTTTTAGTTGCAAATACAATAACTTTACATAAAATAAATTGACATATAAATATCAAATAAATAGATCAAAATGAATAAATAGATAAATAAATACATACAAGTAAGTGGGTAAATGATTGATAATAATAATAATAATAATAATAATAATAATTGGGGTAAGTAGGGAAACTTTAGTGGCAAATACAGCATTTTATAAATAAATTTATAAAAATATAAATAAAAAACTAACAAACTAAATAAACAAACAAAAATAAACATAAATATAAATAAATAAGATAAATACAAATAATTTTGAATTACCAAATACATAAATATTATTAAATAAATAAATAAATAAATAGATAGATAGATAGATAGATAGATAGATAGATACATATAAATAAATAAAAATAAATAGATACATATAAACAAAAACAAGATGAATACAAATAAACAATAAATAAATATGAATAAATAAGATATACAAATAATTCTGAATTAACAAATACATAAAAATGATTAAACAAACAAATATATAAATATAAATAAATAAAAAAATATATAAACAAGATAAATACAAACGTTATAAATCAAAAAACCAAAAATAAAAAAAACCAAAAAATAAAAAAACAGGTAAATATAAATAAATAAGATATAATTCTAAATTAACAAATACATAAATTATTAAACAAATAAATAGATAAATATAAATAAATAATTAGATAAAAAATTAGATACAAATAAATAGACAAATAAAATATAAACAAATAAATACAAATAATTATAAACAAACAAATTAATTAATTAAATAAACAAATAAATAAATTAACAGATAAATAAGATACAAATAATTATGAATTAAATACATAAAAATTATTAAACAAATAAATAAATATTATCAAATAAATAGATTTATACAAATAAAATACAAATAAATATATAAATGAAATATAAACAAATAAGATGAATACAAATAAAAATAAATTAACAAATATAAATAAATACGATGAACAGGAATAATTATGATTTATACAAATAAAAATACAAATAAATAGATAAATAAAAATAAAGAATGATAAATACAAATAATAAATAAATAAATAAACAAATAAACATAAATATCAATAAAAACACACACACACACACACACACACACACACATATATATATCACACACACACACACACACACACACACACACATATATATATATATATATATATATATATATATATATATATATATATATATATATATATATATATATATATATATATATATATATATGTTCATAGTTGTACTAGTTGGACTGAGAGCTCCTTACTGGGAAACCTTAGAAGTGCCAAATCAGAAGCAAAGCAACTTTAAATAAACGTCATGAATAAATGCAGCTGGCGACTAGGGTCTGAGGATCACTGCACTGCACGGCAAAGCGGCATCTTTCCCCGGGGCCAAACGGAGTGAGTGCTTTCATAAAAAAACAGAAACCAGAAGCCAGAAACATAGAAAAGAAATAAAGTCACTTCACTGACTTGTAAGTAAATAGCTTGGAATTATCACAGCTAAAGGCAGAGATGATTTACGACTTGTTTACACGCAACACCAGGATCACAGCGAGCGACTTCTGCAGGGAAGTTAAAGGAATAGTTCGCCCCCAAAAAATGAAAATACATTTATCTCTTATTTGCTACCAATATACACTCAAAAAATATTTTGATTTTAAAATGTGTGTAGGCTATTCTGAAAATCTGGATTACACAGTTCAGTTTTAACAAATCTCCTAGGCCTATTATGGTCATATGGACTACTGTTATGGGGCTTTTCCCCTTTAACTGTTCAGTTTCCCCTCTTGCATCTCTTTCTAACCACCTCACTAACATTGGTGCAGTGGCGGCATTACTTGCTTGCTGTCAGTAATTAGTCCATGAGGCTGAAAGCTGCCGTCACAGAGAGACGTTCACCAGCACATATTCTGAAAACCCATCGAAGGATGAAATACAAACATCAATCTCACTCTCTTTGCTGTACGCCGCACAAATGACTCGAAGGAGTTTTCCATGGCATGTGCTTGCTTCAGCGGCAGCGCTGCTCACTCTCAGATCTCGCCACAATGACAGGCTGATCAGAGTCAAATAGCACTTCAATGATATGACAATTCACATTAACCCTGCAAAAGACAAGCATAAACAATAGTGATTAACAACCATGAAATTACTAAAACAACTGGTGCCAAATGTATAGAGCATTATAACAGGATTCAGATCATAACATGCCATTGGAAACATGTGCATTTATGACATGTGGCTCTTTGTCTTTCTTTTTCTTTTTTCCTCAGTCCTGTTCATACAGACTTTAACATGTTCAGTGTTCCAAATGACAAAAAACGGTTGTCCGCACACTTTTTACCTGGTTACGGAAGTATTTTTCCATTCGTTTCTTCAAAAAAAATCTTTGTTAAAGCATTTACATCCATGAACCAAGCCAACCAGCTATGAGGTGAATCACAACACTACAAACTCTGATTTGAAGCAAATAAGTATTTGAAAATCAGACAAAAATACAAAGGTACAAAACTTTGCACTTAATGGCTTTAGTAAAGGAATGAACTATGATCCCATGAAGCATTGCAAAAAGCATAACACATTATGACCACCTTCCTAATATTGGGTTGGTCCCCCTTTTGCTGCCAAACCTGACCCGTCGAGGCATGGGCTCCAGAAGGTGTGCTGTCGTATCTGGCACCAAGATGTTAGCAGCAGATCCTTTAATTATATATATATATATATATATATATATATATATATATATATATATATATATATATTTTTTTTTTTTTTTTTTTTTTTTTTATAAAAACAAATAAAAATCACCTGGATCACCTCAGCAACTAACCATCAACCTAAACCATCTAAAACACCAACACTACATCATGGCCTTTTGCAGACACACCAGTTTAGTGGTCCAATTTGAGTTAAATTTGTTTTAGTCATTTTAATTATTTTTCTATAATAATAAAATAACTCAAATGGAGCATATATGCTATAATGTCATATGACAATGGTTAAGAAAAAATGGTTACTGGCAATGACGTCATAATGGTGGTTAATTTGCATATTATTCTGACACTAGACGGTCAGATGATATAATGAGGCTTGAGATGTCCCAATTTCTGAGTTCATTAATGCACTAGAAAATGTAGAGATTTGGCATTCATTTCTTTGAGTGCGCTTATGCTGCTCCTGCTGACGCACACATGGATACAACAGCTGCGGACTGACGGATCAGAATATTTTAAACTCAACTCTCACACACTTCAAAGAAACTACAGGCCTCAGTGACTGAGAACAGTGCTAAAAACATATTTTCCCAAAACAGGAGCTGTCTGCATCGGGCTTACGGTCGATGCAACAGTTCTAAACCTCTGAAGTCCAGAGACGGAGCAAACGTCCATGTGGTTAAATTTAGCACCGTGTCATAGACAGCCGTTTAACTGGTGAGGAGTGATTAACGGCCGATACATTACAGTCAAGAGCTCATTATGACATCAACTAGATCTCCATTATATCATAAAGACTCGAGTGCACATGATTCAAAACCTCTAACCTTAAATATGAGGTAACACCCCAGCAACTGCATAGCAAAATGCTAACAATCATTCCGAATACCCTACACAGTAAAAAACGTTGGGTTATTTTATTAACCCAACCGTTGGGTTACACATATTGGGTCACTAGGTTGGGTTATTTACCAAAAATGTTGGGTCATTTTTAAAATCGTTGGGTTATTTTTATTAATAACCCATCTGTTGGGTTAAATGCGGATCCAGTGACGGTTCAAATTTTAACGGTCCAGGGACAGTCAACGGAAAGAAGCTGCTGCAGCCTGATTATGAAGGTAAGCCATGTCGTTTTCGTATATAAAACTTTTATAACATTAGGTATTGTGTAGTGAAACATTAACTTACGTATATTCTACAACTGAATTTTATATTTTTACAAGGAAGAGTAGCCTAGGTCTCAGCAATCACTATCCAATATTACGCGTGTTTTACGGTCTTCGTGATAATCTTTCATAATATGACAACTAAATTTGAGCTTCAGACTTTAAAAAAGTACTTTTTTTGTAGGAGGTCTTTTAGAAATGCGGAACAAATGTGCCGTTTGAGCCGAGCCGCGCCGCACGGACCGTTTATCAGCTCGGCCTACGCAGCGTGAGCTCGGTCCTCGATCATACGGTACTACAACAGGGCTGTTTGAATTCGCTAAAATCTAAGATATTGTAAGATGAAAGAGCGCAATATTCCCAACAGCTTCTATGCAAAAGCTGGAAAAACGTTGTGCAACCAATGAACGATTAGTTCATGAGTAGTTATCGATAAATAACCTACTGTTTATTATTTACTGTAGTAACACTAAATGCAAATCTGGTATTTGCAGAAATGTGGTATATTAATAATGCATGTTCTATATAGTAATGCATGTAAATGTATTACAGGGGTCTAGCATCTTTGTACTATTATTTCTTATGAAGCTAACGTTATGTTAGTTCTTGCATTTGTGTTGTACTAAATGTGTTTATACTTGTGTTTTAGACAAATGGAATAATTTGTGAAGCAAAGACTACAACAACCTGCTATTTAATGGAAACATTTGAAGGTAACGTTAAGCTATTTAAATAAGTGACAACTTTTTTAAAATACTGACAATATTTCATTTTTCTGTTTTATTGTAACACAGAGCAAGAAGTGGATGAAAGTTTTATGCTGCTGGATGACCGTGGTTCTCAACTGGTCCTAGATTATCCCCAGCAATACACATTTTTGATGTCTTCTTTATCTGACACCCTTTTCTGGCCTTGGAGTCTCTCTGCTAACGAGCTGGTAAGTTAAATCAGGATTAGAGAGACAAAATGTGCAGTGCTAGGGCTACTACAGAACCAGGCTGTTTGGGAAACACTGGGGTACAGTTTATTACTCTTGTTTTGTTTTGTTTTCTCAGTTGTCTTCCTTCATTTTAATACATTATGTTTTAATTTAAACAGAATCCAATTTGTTTAATGACTGACAACGATTTAGTATCAAAAGAACACAAGAAGTCCTCACAGCCAAGCTAATTTGTTCATTAGACGTACAACACCTCAGCAAACTGCATGGATTTGATCCTTTGGAACAAAAGCTATTGAAGAAATGGAATGCTGAGTTTAATGATGTTCAGAATAGTGAAGGGTTGTTTTATTTTGGGAAAAAATGTATTGACCATGTCATGCTTGTGAAATTTGTCCACACACACGTAGTATAAATACAATTTTTTTAAACTTGTCTTTCAAAGATGGTCATGGAGAAACTGCCTTCAAAACTCTTCCCGCTGTCCTGCCATCATCGCCATGTCTCAAAGATGGGAAAATGGTGCTGAAATGAAGCACAGCTTAACTGACAATCACCCTGTAAGTAAAAGCAACACTGCAAAATTAGCTATGATAAATTACACTGCTCTGTACATATTGATTCTGCTTGTTAATGTGTTAGTTTACCCCAAAATGAAAATTCTGTCATTAATTTCTCACCCTCATGTTGTTCCACAACTATAAGACCTTCACTCATCTTTGGAACGCAAATCAAAATCTTTTTAAAGAAATCAGAGAAATTTCTGTCCCTCCATTAAGAGTCCATGCAACTAAAATTATTAAGGCCCAGAAGGGTTATTTGAAATTTAAAAAATGAAAAGACACTTTAAACCTGAAATTAAACCCGCCAGTAGGTGACAACAAGTCCCTGCTAATGAGCGAGTCATTGAGATTCAACCGGATTCAACCGATTCATTCAAACGGCTGATCAATTCAGGAAGTGTTGCTCAGAGACGCAAAACAATTCTGTGGACTTTGTTTGGAACTATTTTCATTGGCGAAATAGAGTGAAACAGGCGATTTAGTGTCTAAAATGAAAGTCCATTGATATTAAGTTATTGTGCATTAAACTACGCCGAATAAAATCAATATCACATTTGTAATTGTTGATATTTGGAGACAAATGGCGCTGTGTAATATTGGTTAACTATATTAAGTGATATAAATATAAAGGATATACTGGAGCATTTTTGCCCCTTACCTTGAATTCTGGGTCATTCTAAAGGCATTTTAATAGACTAAACCACGCGCAGTGAAAGTGTAAACTCTAAATATGCACGCGCACTAGTCTAACCTAACTGTTACTAGACTACGTCACATATTGCATGCGTGCGCTCAATGGGTGTGTTTTTGTTTGGTTTTGTAAATTGAGGGACATACTTGATAATTTCAGATCGTTAAATCAACAATTTGCGATATCATAGACATAGACGATATATATCGCATACCCTACAACACTGGCCCGATCAGTGACCGTTCCGTCTACTGTCCCGAGCTTCGTTCACACTGGCCCCGGGCCATCGGGCAGTCCTTATTGTCGAGCCCTGAAACTTCATCCACTGTTCCCTTAACACTGTGCTCTTTGGGAAGCTGAAAAAGGCAGTCTTTCCATCACAACCAAAAACACACTTCTTTGGTGACCACTGTTGAAAAATCTCTTAGCTTCCGTAAACCGAACGAAATGCGTTGATGGGCGTGCTCTTTATCAGAGAGAAGTGCCCATACAAGGAATTCCATCCTTTATTACGTGATAAGGGATACGATAAAGGGCCATGCTCGAAAAAAACTATCCGAAACCAGAAATAGTGAATCCGTCATACATCCAACTCGTTTTGAAATTTTGGGCATGTTTAGCATGAGAATACAACTCTTTAACAGTGTAAATAAGTCAGAATACATTAAAATAGCATTAGACCCCCCTCCCCCCTTTAATGTTGTTTTTTTATATAGAATATAACTGATGCAGTGACTATATTTTAATTCAGTACAGTGTAACTTTTACATAATTTTACATTGCTTATGTTGTCACAGTGCATGCCAACTAAACTTTATTTATTCTTTGAAGGTTGGCACTAATATAATGCATTACCTGAGCAGTGAGACAAGCCAGGATCCACATGACTTGATGCCTTGAGGACAAAGAGAACTCCCAAGTTTTTTTATGTATATATATTTTTTTTGGATCCACTTCAAATGTTGACTATTAAGAGGGGTTCCTTCAACACTGCTGCCTCCTTAAGAACTTTGATCATCATCATTAGGTCCAACACATTTGTGGTTTTATTACTTAAGGTATGTTTACAACACATCAATGCATACAATGTACAGTGTTGACCCACAAAATAGAACCGGAGTCCTATTCCATTATTCCTACCTGTGGCCGACCTCACTGCGGACCTCAAGCGCCTGCTGTACGTGTGATATGTTTATTTATTGAAGGATTTAATGTTATGAATTTATGTGTACTCGTAGTTTTTCATTTAGTGTTCATTTTGTATTTGTGTGTTCTGTATATGTGCATATTTTATGTATGTTTTGAGTTTACATGGTTGCGAAGGTTTTAAATATAGGTTTTAATTGTGTACTGTTTGCAAATTTATAGGTTTTGAATTTAATATTTACTGTACACTTTTGTGTAGGTTTAAACAGTGTTCATTTTGAATTTTTGTGTTCTGTATACATATTTTATGTTTTGAGTTTACTCTGTACATGTTTGTGTAGGTTTTGAATGTGTACTGTTTGTACAAATTTGCATAGGTTTTGAATTGATTTACACTTGTGTGTTTTGAATTTAATATGTACACTTATATTTCCATTAAATGGCTCCACAATATTTCATTTGTAATTTAAAATATATTTGTTAAAACATATTATTTTATACAAATAAACAATCTAGAAAACAAAGTGTATTGTATATATTAAAATAATGTCATGAATAGAAGTTAATAGTCATAGTTAGTAAATAACCCAACAAGTAACCCAACTATGGGTTAACATAGCACCTTCCCAACGGTGGGTTATTTTTAACCCAATGGTTGGGTTAAAAGCCAGTTGGGTAAAAAAAATAACCCAACAGTTGGGAAGGTGCTATGTTAACCCATAGTTGGGTTACTTGTTGGGTTATTTTTAACCCAACATTTTTTAGTGAGTAGGAACCACATGGCAACACAATAGCAATTACTAAGAACACCCTAGCAACTGCACAGAAACACATTAACACCCATTCAGAACTCCATTGCAGCCACATTGCAGCACACTTACAAGCACTTAGAACACCCCAGCAACTGCATAGCAACACACTAACAACCACTCAGAACACCCAACCAACTGCACAGCAACACACTAACAACCACTCAGAACACCCAACCAACTGCATAGCAACACACTAACAACCACTCAGAACACCCAACCAACTGCACAGCAACACACTAACAACCACTCAGAACACCCAACCAACTGCATAGCAACACACTAACAACCACTCAGAACACCCAACCAACTGCATAGCAACACACTAACAACCACTCAGAACACCGAACCAACTGCATAGCAACACACTAACAACCACTTTGAACAGCACCGCAGCAGAACACCCTAGAGACCGCATAACAACACATTAACAACTACTTATTAAAAATACAAAAAACAACTGCATATTTATAGCTACACACTAACAACCAATCGGAACACTCCAGCAACAGCACCGCAGCAGAACATTCTAGGGATTGCATAGCAACACATTTACAACTACTCAAAACACTCAACTAGCTGCATAGCAACATACTAACAACCACTTTGAACACCCCAGCAACAGCACCACAGCAGAACACCCTAGGGGACTGAATAGGAACACATCAACAACCATTCATGAACACCCTAGAAACCACATAGCAACACACTAACAACCACTTAGATTTCACTAACAACACTTGATTTCATGTAGACTGTAGTATTACTATGCATCTCTTTTATATCATTATAATAACTTGCTTTCTATTTTAATTTTGCACATTAATGATGTCATGCATGTCGTATTTCTCTATCAGGACTCATATCGTCTCTAGACAGACAGCTTTCTTTCTTTTTTTTCCCGTTTAAGACACCTTTTGTCACAGCTATAATTAGGTCAGGCAATTAGCTATAGCTGTTAGCGCTGCCCCACTACACCACACACACACCATTAGAGCTCTGAGTCTTGTGTGGGCTGGAGGGTGAATGAGGGGAAGTGTGGTCTTTCTCAAGGTGATTCGAGTTCTAGGGCATCTGTTTCTTCTATCAGCGAAGCCAAGAGTGGACATCTGCTCACCGAAGTCTTCCAAGATCCATCATTCTAACAATCAACAGAATGTGATCTTTGAAACACAATTATTTATTAATGGTGAACTCTTTTGCCAGTAAGCAAACACCTAGAACTCCATAGGTTTTGCTTTGTAACCACTTAGAACACTCTAGAAATCCCTAGAACTTTATAGTAACTGCTTTGCGAACACTTAAATCACCTTACAAACACCTAGAACCTCACAGTAACTGCCTAGTGACCCCCTAACAACAACTTAAAATACATTAGAAGCACTTAGAACTCCACAGTAACTGCCTAGTGACCCCAGCAACCCCTTGAGACACCTTAGAACTCCATAGTAACTGCCTAGCAAGCACTTAGAACACCTTAGAAACACTTAGAACTCCATAGTAACTGCCTAGCAACTACTTAGAAAACTCTAGAAACACCTAGAACTTTATAGTAACTGCTTTGCGAACACTTAGAACACCTTACAAACACATAGAACCTCAAAGACTAGTGACCCCTTACAGCCACTTAGAATACTTTAGAAACATCTAGAACTCCATAGTAATTGCCTAGCAACCCCTTAGAAACACTTAGAACTCCATAGTAACTGCCTAGCAACCACTTAGAACTCTCTAGAAACACCTAGAACTTTATATACAATTTATATACAAACCCAATTCCAAAAAAGTTGGGACACTGTACAAATTGTGAATAAAAACAGAATGCAAAGATGTGGAAGTTTCAAATTTCAATATTTTATTCAGAATACAACGTAGATGACATATCAAAAGTTTAAACTGAGAAAATGTATAATTTTAAGGGAAAAATAAGTTGATTTTAAATTTCATGGCATCAACACATCTGAAAAAAGTTGGGACAAGGCCATGTTTACCACTGTGTGGCATACCCTCTTCTTTTTGTAACAGTCTGCAAATGTCTGGGGACTGACGAGACAAGTTGCTCAAGTTTAGGAATAGGAATGTTGTCCCATTCTTGTCTAATACAGGCTTCTAGTTGCTCAACTGTCTTAGGTCTTCTTTGTTGCATCTTCCTCTTTATGATGCGCCAAATGTTTTCTATGGGTGAAAGATCTGGACTGCAGGCTGGCCGTTTCAGTACCAGGATCCTTCTTCTACTCGGCCATGATGTTGTAATTGATGCAGTATGTGGTCTGGCATTGTCATGTTGGAAAATGCAAGGTCTTCCCTGAAAGAGACGACGTCTGGATGGGAGCATATGTTGTTCTAGAACTTGGATATACCTTTCAGCATTGATGGTGCCTTTCCAGATGTGTAAGCTGCCCATGCCACACACACTCGTGCAACCCCATCCCATCAGAGATGCAGGCATCTGAACTGAGCGCTGATAACAACTTGGGTTGTCCTTGTCCTCTTTAGTCCGGATGACATGGCGTCCCAGTTTTCCAAAAAGAACTTCAAATTTTGATTTGTCTGACCACAGAACAGTTTTCCACTTTGCCATAGTCCATTTTAAATAAGCCTTGGCCCAGAGAAAACGCCTGCGCTTCTGGATCATGTTTAGATATGGCTTCTTTTTTGACATATAGAGTTTTAGCCGGCAACGGCGAATGGATTGTGTTCACTGACAATGTTTTCTGTAAGCATTCCTGAGCCCATGTTGTGATTTCCATTACAGTAGCATTCCTGTATGTGATGCAGTGCCGTCTAAGGGCCCGAAGATCACAGGCATCCAGTATGGTTTTCTGGCCTTGACCCTTAAGCACAGAGATTGTTCCAGATTCTCTGAATCTTTGGATGATATTATGATATTTCGCCGCAGCATTGGGGGAATCGGTGATCCTCTGCCCATCTTGACTTCTGAGAGACACTGCCACTCTGAGAGGCTCTTTTTATACCCAATCATGTTGCCAATTGAAGTTGCAAATTGGTCCTCCAACTGTTCCTTATATATACATTTAACTTTTCAGGCCTCTTATTGCTACCTGTCCCAACTTTTTTGGAATGTGTAGCTCTCA
Organism: Ancherythroculter nigrocauda; assembly: GCA_036281575.1. NCBI lineage: Eukaryota > Metazoa > Chordata > Actinopteri > Cypriniformes > Xenocyprididae > Ancherythroculter > Ancherythroculter nigrocauda. The sequence continues at coordinate 61,843,069 of VTFQ01000001.1, read as the reverse complement.
TGAAATCCAAAATGAGCCAATATTTGGCATGACATTTCAAAATGTCTCACTTTCAACATTTGATATGTTATCTATATTCTACTGTGAATAAAATATAAGTTTATGAGATTTGTAAATTATTGCATTCCTTTTTTATTCACAATTTGTACAGTGTCCCAACTTTTTTGGAATCGGGTTTGTGTGTGTGTGTATATATATATATATATATATATATATATATATATATATATATATATATATATATATATAGTTCTTTTCCTTTTATGGACAACATGGGAACAACCAATGAACTCTGAACAACACTTTTTCTAAGGCACAGCATGGAAAGTGATAAATTAAAGGTAACAGATAAACTGACAGTATTGTTAATGGCAATCTGTGTGAGATCTGATCTGCTGTATCTGTAAATCCATGTCTGATACGTTCCTGCAGGTACAGTAGAATGATCTATATCGTGTCTGTTTTTATGACCTTCACCATGTCCCTAATAAAGATTAAAGATAGATTTCTCTAGAGCTGTGGAGAACAGTGTGACCTTGCCGAGTGTGTGTGTGTGTGTGTGTGTGTGTAGGTGTGTGTGTGTGTGTGTGTGTGTTGCAGAGTTTCGATGTGCACATTGTCACAGATGAATTAGCCATTTACGATAATTAAAATAAAAAAATAATTTCACAAGTACAAGAGAAAGTCATGCTAGCCTGTTACACAAGAATTTACACACATATGCACTTAAACGCACACACATGGACGCGTGTGAATCTGGGCTAGTGCGGTGCATGTCTGCGCCTCTGAGGAGCAAACCTACATATCAACTCTTAAACTGCCGTATTCTAAACACACACACACACACAGCTCCTTATCACACTCCATACATGGTAGATAAATGAAGCAGGGAAAGAAAGAGAGTACGAGACTCAGACAGAAAGGACAAGAGAGAGAGAGAGAAATAGGGTGATTGGGTGTCTTCCTGAACTTCTAGAGATGAAAATTCAGTCTGCCATTAAAGTGGGGCATGTTACTAAACCAAGAGAGACACGCAAAAAACTCACAGTCCTCAATCAACCTCAAACACTCACACTGTAGTTTAGTGTACAGATACAGCATATAAAGAGATCCTCACACAAATGCATCATGACATCATCAGCATGCATCTTTACGTATCATTGCTTCAGATTACAATTATTAGTTATAAAGTCAACATCAAATCAAAAAATGACCCTTAATGACCCCTTCTTTAACCCTCCATGGCACATGGCTACATATAATAATAACCATTATTATAATCTCATTATTATATTCTTGTTATTATTAAAGTACAGAGTAGACCAATCCCAACAGACTGGGCCATCTGGGCTGCGTTCAGCCCTGACATAACGTTGTAAGACATTTTTTAAACGGAAATGGTGGTGCGTTGAACACCCTGTTCTGATGATGCAAAAGTTCCAACTATGGCAGCAGAGAAGGCCATTCTTTGTGTTATTTTTGAAGAATTTTCAGAGCCTGATGAAATGGGTATAAAAATGGGTATGAAATGGGTATCATCATGCTGATATGTTATATTTTTACTATAAAATTCTTACGACAAACATGTCTTCTAATATCTTCAATTGTTGCATATACCGAGTTACTGGACCCATTGTGTGAGCTGTCTCTTTTACTACGTGGTTTATATACACCACGTAGTATGCTGATTGGGCTGACATTTTTGACACATCCAACAAATAAGAGAAAACGTATCTCAAACCCCATTGCACACCGTTCCCAGGAACCCATAGCAAAACGTTGCGCACTGGTTTGAGCTTGAACATGCCCCTGACCAATCAGAGCAGAGTAGACCAATCACAACAGACTGAACCATCTGACCAATCAGAGCAGACTCTTTGAGAAATTAGGTGATGCTGCAATGTATTTTATGAGAAAATTAAAGTGATTTTGAACCTTGGCACATATTTCCAGTACCATTCAAAAGTTTGGGATCAGTAAGATTTTTTAATTGCTTCTGTTCACCAAGACTGCATTTATTTGATCCAAAATACAGTAAAAACCATAATATTGTGAAATATTATTACAAATTAAAATAACTGTTTTCTACACAGCAAAATCCTCAGAGTTAAATCAACTCTGCTCAGAGAACATATGGTCCCTTTCTATATAGAGTTAAAATAAAACAGAAGCAGAGTTAATGTTAATGAGATAATGCTGTTTGTGGAGTTGTTTAATCAGATCTTGAGAGATTTAACGTCTTTTATCTTCAGTTGATTTCATCTAAGGCTGTGGCTGGAAGTCATTTGTAGTTATTTTGTTTCTCTTCTGTGATTCTGCTTGTTAACAGCAGGTGTTCATCACTAATGCTCAATCATAACTTAATTAGTCACTTAATTATCTCATTAACTTTAACTCTGCTTCAGCGTTACTTTAACACTATATAGAGAGGGGCCATATGTAATCTGAGCAGAGTTGATTTAACTCTGGGGATTTTGTATGTGAATATATGTTAAACTGTAATTTATTCCTGTGATCAAAGCTGAATTTTCAGCATCATTACTCCAGTCTTCAGAGTCACATGATCCTTCAGAAATCATTCTAATATGATGATTTGATGCTCAAGAAATATTTCTGATTATTATCAGTGTTGGAAACAATTGTGTACAGTTTTATCCAGGATTCTTTGAACAGAAAGTTCAAAAGAACAGCATTTATCTGAAATAGAAAGCTTTTGTAACATTATAAAAATGCTATATAAAATAAAAAATAAAATAGTTTCAGTAATAATAAAAATATAAACATTTTAAGGAAATTTGGTATGTTTTGCCATTTGGCAACTCAAGGCATGTTGTTTTTCTTCCTTAATGAAATTCATGTTTTTTGTGAACTAATGCAGTTATACATTTGGAATGCATAAAAATTCAAACTGAGTGTGTCATAAATCATAATTGTGTTTCTTCTGCATAAATGCAATAATATTATAAACTCTTCACAATAAATGAATAATTACAATAACTGATGCCAATATTAGTAAAACTTTACAAAGGGAACATGCATTACTGCAGTTCAACTATGGCACACAATTAGCATGTCGTTAACATTCAAAACAAATACGTATTACAGAAAAACAAAGTTGCTCAGTTTTGTCTTATTATGCATTAGTGCATGATATTTCAAATAATAATAATAATAATAGAAACTGTGCATAGTAAGTTTGTCAAATTGTGAAGAATGTTTCTTTTAAGGCATCCAGAAGATGCTTGTATCCTATATTTACAATTTAAAATGTTTCTTGTACAAACAGGTGCTAAAATAACCCTAATAAAGAAACAAAGCATTGTGCAAACGAACAAGCTAATGCAAGAATTTCTTTATTTACATTAATCTACATACTGTTGAACAGAATATATAGTAAAATACAGTATAATTTAACATATTAGCAAAAACTAATAGTATATTAAAGATACTAAAATAACACTGCTAGAGATTTTACTGATTTATTTATTTCATTACAATCCATGTATTATTTTTTCCCCAACCTTTCTTCTAGTATGGTTCTGACCACTGGGTGTGTTTCATTATAAACTTTCTGTCCTAAATGTGTGTGTGTGTGATATATATATAATTTGGATGGCTGACATTCTGGCTCTCTTCTTTCATTTCTTTCTAATAAAGTTCAGAGAGTCTGTTTCTACTCTCTGCTCCACGGCTTTTGTGAACCCTTCACGTAATTAGAGAATCAACCCATGCCAGTCGGTCCGCCGCCCCCAAGGGTCCCTCTCCATGAGAGTCTGTGAGAGTGCGAACACTTTGTTCTTATTAATGCAGTCCTAGCCAACACTTGCCTGATACTTACATGAGAGAGAGAGAGAGAGATGAACTATATGAAAAATAATAAAATAACAATCACAATTCCAAAGTGTTCACCTGAAATCTCACAGCATACATATAAACATGAATTACGCACATGCTCATATGACACACAAAGTTCATGCAGTCAAACCAGGATGTGCAGAGAATAGATTGAATTCCTTCAGATCTTGGAATCATTTACACGGGGAGATTTCACACAAAAAAGTATACAACTGTAGTTCATGTTGAACTTACATGCTAACTAAATGCTGAATTAACAGGTTGGATTAATAACTGCTTTAGAAGTATTTTTCATTGCCATGTTAACTAATGGAACCTTATTGTAAGTGTTACTAAGTTCATCATCATTCTGTCATCATTTACTCACCCTCATGTCATCCAAACTTTCATGACTTCTTCAGTGGAGCACAAAATGAGATCTGCTCTTTTCCATTAAATGAACGCAAACAGTGACTGGAATATGACATGCTACAAAAAGGACAAAGAAGCGGCATGAAAAATATTATAAAAGTCCAAACAAATCATGCATTTTACTGCAAGTCTTCAACGTATGATAACTGTATCTGAGTGAACTTAATTGAATCTTTCCCTAGAATTTCAAAAGACTCAAAAACAGAAACATATATTATAAAACAGAACATTTGGATTCAAAATTCTGATTAGATGAGCCACAATCAAAGCTGTTTTAAAGGGGACATACAATGCCCCTTTTACAAGATGTAATATAAGTCTGGTGTCCCCAGAATGTGTCTGTGAAGATTCAGCTCAAAATACCCCACAGATCTTATATTATAGCTTGTCAAATTTATTCCTATTTGGGTGTGAGCAAAAACACACAGCTTTTGTGTGTGTCCCTTTAAATGCAAATGAGCTGCTGCTCCCGGCCCCCTTTCCAGAAGTGGGCGGAGCTTTAACAGCTCACACTTTGGTTGCTCAACAACAACAAAGCTGGAGAATCTCACGCAGACAAAATGAGGATTGTCAGTAACGGTGTTCAGCCTTACATTATTCAAACCGGAGTCGACACTGATGGAGAGACTCAGGAAGAAGTTACAACTTTTAGAATTAAACTGGACATTTCTGAATGGATAGTGGATGAATTAATGTAGTTGCTGTGGAGTTGATTCAACTTATTGGCTAGCATGTGCCGTCATGTTAATCTTTTGTGCAAATCCAGCGTTGAATTGACCCTCGTTTGTGAAGCTGTCCGGCGTAAAATGACGACATGATAAACAACACTCTACAACAACTCTTCCTCTTCTCTAAAGCAGCCCAACATGACCTCATCTCCTTTGTTGCGTGTTCTCAGGGGCGGGGTTTATGTAAATTGTAGGGTTAGTGATAGTCACTAACCCAGGAAGAAGCTTGTTGTAGTCCCTACCAGCCCCTATCACATGCTCAAATAGCAGCATTACACTCTAAAGAAAGATGTGTAAAAATGTAAAGTATAAAAAAGCACAATAGGTCCTCTTTAAAGGGTTAGTTCACCCAAAAAAGAAAATTCTGTCATTTATTACTCACCCTCATGTCGTTCCACACCCGTAAGACCTTTGTTAATCTTCGGAACACAAATTAAGATATTTTTGTTGAAATCCGATGGCTCCGTGAGGCCTCCATAGGGAGCAATGACATTTCCTCTCTCAAGATCCATAAAGGTACTAAAAACATATTTAAATCAGTTCATGGGAGCACAGTGGTTCAATATTAATATTATAAAGCGACAAGAATATTTTTGGTGCGCCAAAAAAAAAAAAAAAAAAAAAACGATTTATTTAGTGATGGCCGATTTCAAAACACTGCTTCATGAAGCTTCGGAGCACAAATGAATCAGTGTATCGAATCATGATTCGGATCGCATGTCAAACTGCCAACGGCTGAAATCAGGTGACTTTGGCACTCTGAACCGCTGATTCGACATACTGATTCATTTGTGCTCCGAAGCTTCATGAAGCAGTGTTTTGAAATCGGCCATCACTATATAAGTCGTTGTTTTGTTTTTTGTTTTTTGGCGCACCGAAAAATATTCTCGTTGCTTTATAATATTAATATTGAGCCACTGTACTCACATGAACTGATTTAAATATGTTTTTAGTACATTAACGGATCTTGAGAGAGGAAGTGTCATTGCTCCCTATGGAGGCCTCACTGAGTCATCGGATTTCAACTAAAATATCTTAATTTGTGTTCCGAAGATTAACGAAGGTCTTACGGGTGTGGAATGGCATGAGGGTGAGTAATAAATGACAGAATTTTCATTTTTGGGTGAACCAACCCTTTAAGAATTTCTTGAATCCAGATCAAGAGCACAAGAACCTCTTTTACTTCTACATTTAGTGCTGAGCACTTGTGTTTGGACAACCTTGTTAATGGCAGGTGTAAACGGGGTCTTGAAGACTCTCATCCAGTATTGTTGGACTGATTCTACATTAGTTCTGCTGCAGTGTTAAGCACAGTCAGAGCCTCAAGCCATGAACAGTGACCCTGAATCCTAAATAGGACACCCTGCCTGCTCGTGTGCTCCGCTCCCGGTGCTGCTGATTTTGAGGTGCTTCTTCCTCTCCGGTCTTGAGTCTGCCGAAGAACCTGAGGACGTGAGACACTCATGCATCAAACTCTTGTCTAAAGATTGTCCTTTACCCACTTTCACAGAGATATGTGCAGATGCAAGGGTGAATTGAGGCCCTGTTTACACCTGGTATTAAGATGCGTTTTGGTCGATTGGATCACAAGTGGACAAGGTAGACACATTCCTGTTTACACCTGGTATTTTAATCCATCTCTTATGACCACTTCTGTCCTGATTTCTTCGAGGGGAGGGTCTATAGGCAGGTAAATGTATGGCTTTTTCAGATATTTTGATCTAATAGACAAAATAAGCTCAAGCAATTTACATACAAACGTGACTGGAGATGACAGAAAAACATAAGGAAAACATCAGCTTTCATTTCTGCTCTGAGTGTGTGTTAGAAATCAGGAATGGTGAACATAGTGCTTGGTACGGTTTTTTGTTTTCAAACCAAATTTGGGTCTTTAGCCGACAAAGTTTAAATCCCACCTGGCTAGTGCACTTCCCACAATGTTCATGCATTGGGTCAGTAGGTGGAGTGTATGCAGTCTTTTGTGTCTGTTCGAACACATTTGTCCACATGAGCGTTTACACTACGAAAGCAATCCAGAAAGTTGAAAGTGGACAAGCTCAAAATGTTTTACATCCCATTTACACCCGTATTTAGCATCGTCCACTTGTGATCCAATCAACCAAAATGCTTCCGTGATGCCGTTAAAACAGCCTTAAATGCCTTCAAATACGCCCTTTTGGGTCTAAACGGGATTTGACTATAGCGTAATTCTGAACCTTTGGGCTTGCCATATAAGGGTACATTTACACGACAACGATGTACTAAAAATATATACGTTTTTGCTTTGTGTTTTACAGGCAGCAATGTTGTCAAAACGATCCCTGATCACACAGATGTCAGAAAGCAAATGCTTTGTTTAATCTTTAAATCTAGCCTTTGTTTAACATTACCTTTGAGAATATATGTCTGTACTATGTTAATCAGTCTACTTAATTATTAGCATTCTGTCTAAAGAACAAAGAAACAAGATTAAATGAGGATTTTACAACAAATGGAGAGGTTGAGTGTTCACTTCACAGACACTGAATGAAACAAAAAGTTCTCAATTAACATGTTCTCCACCTATTTCTGTCTGAATCTGCATGTCATTACATATTCATGAGGCTCTCGTCATATGGCATGGATAGAGATTCTACACTGATTCAAATACAATGCAGTGAATATATTCATGCATGTAGATTCAATATAGGCTAAAATGAAAGAGAGAAAAAAATGAGTGAAAGTTAATGTCGTTGATAGGAGGTAGAGAATATCACTTTGATGTCATGAGGAAATTACTTCAATGACACAAATCACACACAAACAAAAGCAAGTGCTTTATCGCAGAGCTTCAGGGGAACAGCACAGGTAATTACTAAAGAACAGAAAACACTGATGATCTGATTGGGTATTGATTGTGTGTGTTATGGCCTGTGGGTGGTTTGGTTTCCATCCACAGGGATCAAGGACAGGGAAAGCGAAGGAAAGGTTGGGGATGTGTTTGTATTGCTGGCATGTTGTATTTCAATGTTTACAACAAACATTAAAAAATCCCAAAGGGCCTTCATGATTGTTGGTTCACAAAACTGTACTTACTTCATTTTATGTGAGCAATTCATGCATTGATTTTATGATCAAATCTACAAGTTAAAAGAGCAGTGTGGCAGCCAAATGCAATTTCCAACTAGAATAATTATCTTCATTAGCGGTAATGAACCTGCTGCTTCCCATTGGGTTTAAATAGTGTGTGACTGATGTTTCCTGGTATTTGAACAAAGATTTTTGTCCATCAGTTGATGAAAGCATCATGTGTTGAGTCTTACCTTCAGAAAGGTTCAGACTCTCTCTTGACAGACACTTAAGGGGGTTAGTTCACCCAAAAATGAAAATTCTGTCATTTATTACTCACCCTCATGCCGTTCCACACCCGTAACACATTCGTTAATCTTCAGAACACAAATTAAGATATTTTAGTTGAAATCCGATGGCTCCGTGAGGCTTGCATAGGGAGCAATGACATTTCCTCTCTCAAGATCCATAAAGGTACTAAAAACATCTTTAAATCAGTTCATGTGAGTACAGTGGTTCAATATTAATATTATAAAAGAGACGAGAATATTTTTGGTGCACCAAAAAAAAAAAAAAAAAAAATATATATATATATATATATATATATATATATATATATATATATATATATATATATATATATATATATATATACATACATATATAGTGATGGCCGATTTCAAAACACTGCTTCAGGAAGCATCAGAGCACAAATGAATCAGTATGTCGAATCAACGGTTCAGAGTGCCAAAGTCACGTGATTTCAGCAGTTTGGCGGTTTGACACGCGATCCAAATCATGATTCGATATGCTGATTAATTGTGCTCCGAAGCTTCATGAAACAGTGTTTTGAAATCTGCCATCACTATATATATATATATATATATATTTTTTTTTTTTTTTTTTTTTTGGCGCTTTATAATATTAATATTGTACCACTGTACTGATTCAAATATGTTTTAAGTACCTTTATGGATCTTGAGAGAGGAAATGTCATTGCTCCCTATGCAAGCCTCACGGAGCCATCGGATTTCAACTAAAATATCTTAATTTGTGTTAAAGCTCCGCCCTCTTCTGGAAAGGGGGCCAGGAGCAGCAGCTCATTTGCATTTAAAGGGACACACACATCATTTTTCAAACATAATTTATTTAACAGTATAAAATGTATTTTATAAACAAAAGCAGATGTTATTTATTTATTTAATATTTAACAATAATTTATTTATATTTATTTATGTCATTATTAATTTTAATTATTTATTCTGGATGTATATGGTAAGGAAAACAAAACTGAAGTCATAAAAAAAAAAAATCAATTGAAATCCTTACTACATTTACATTTGGAGACTTGACAGACGACGTTTCTTCCTGTGAAAGAGAAAACAAAACCTTACACGGACTCTCACGCACACGCACGCACACACACACACATTACAGCAGCACTTCAGACGCTGATTGATTATGTTGACTGTGATTGTATGCGTGAGAGCTTTTAAAATTGTGTTTTGGCAGAGATAAACAAAAGAGAGATGATGAGTATTTTTCCTTCATGAAATGAGAATACTGAAAGGGTAATACACAACCTCCTGAATTATTCATAAGTCATAAAGAGCCAAGCACAAACCCCGCCCTCAGGCGGAAGCCAAACTCCAGAGTCAAATAATCATGATTGGAGAGTAAATCAACTGACATCATTATTAGTGTGCCAATCATTACCATAGTTTCAACAACAACAACAACAAAAAACCCAGTTACATTAATATTATAACAACAAAACAGCAAATAAATAAGAAAATAAAGATTTTCACCATGTGTAGTGATAAAGCAGGTGAAAAAAAAAAAAAATCCCACAGGTTTACATTAACCAGAATATCAATTAAAGGTGGATTTTTTTTTTTTTTTAGCCCAACTGGTCAAAACACCCTAGCAATCACCATCAACATCAAACACCATGCACAGTCAATAACCACTGAGAATTTCTTCATAAAATGTAAAAATCTAGTTTAATTTTAATGTCCTTTGCACAGGTGGCCCAGTAAAATAAAACATTCATGGTGTGCGAAACCATTTTAATTCAAATCCAATTAAATTTCAGCTCTTCTGTATGGCTATACATCCCATAAAAAAGGACAAGGCTTTTATGTTCATAATTAAAGGTCTGTAACACCTTTACATTGAACACAATGGCTGGACACACTATACAGGATCGGACGGCCGCTCATTTACCGCAGAATTAATTACCTTTCCGTATAAAAGAAAAAGAGGAAGGGGGAGACTGAGGAAAGGTCCATTGCGGTCACTGAAGCGTGCATTATCTAGCTGATGTTCACCCTCCAACAATCAATTACTGAGGAGCCACTGATTGAAAAGGAAAATCTAGCTGATCATTAGAGTACACATGATAGTCAATACCACTTATTTGGAGTAGCTAGAATGGAAGCGAATGCTAAATGTGGCACGGTTGCATACTAATCTTGCTACAAGTGTAGGGCTAGAAGAGGAAGCTTCTTTATGAAAATGTCAGAAGCAGATGCGAGGAGATGTAATAAGTGTGCATGCACACACTGAAGGCACTTTCTGTCCAACTGCAGGGTGAAACACTCTTAGGCGTGCTGTTTATTAAGATGTGACTCACACACGCCGCACCTCTGAATGAATCCGGGAGTATTTCTCTGCCGTGTGAATAGCCTGCTAGCCACTGTGAACGTGCATGACATGGCAGTGCTTATATTCAGACAGACCGATGGAATTGGAAGGAAAATTTGGATGGAAAACTGAGGGCTAGAAAAATTAAATATATACAGCACAAGGTTCTCAAGGTCATGGAAAACCTGGAAACATCAGGGAAATGTGTAATGAAATGTTAAAAGTCATGGACTTTTCTATAGCAAATGTAAATTTCTCTGTTTATGCTGTATATCGAGGCTCAGGAAGACAATCCTCCGTTGAGACACATTCAAAATCTCCTCATGTTTTTGTCTTTTTGGAGACTTTTAATGACTATAATAGTTTAAATATCTTGATACCAAGGACTGGTGCAAATGTAAATTATCCACAGCTAGCTCTATTAAATATTTATGCAGTAATCATGCTTGACTTCTGAGATCACATCTGGGGGAAAAAATGTGGGATTTAAAATCTAATTTTACTTTGTAATCCAAAGCAATTAGTTCTTAGATCAGACCTTGAATTATACACACTAAATAAACACTAAAATTTACTAAAATGACTTTGCACAAAAGCAAAAGATTGCATATAACTACACAGACAAGGATGGTAGGAAATTCTATCACACCCGGCAATGGGCAAGTATAAGGATTTGAATGAGTTTGACAAGGGCCAAATTGTGATGGCTAGACGACTGGGTCAGAGCATCTCCAAAATCGCAGCTCTTATGGGGTGTTCCCGGTCTGCAGTGGTCAGTGTCTGTCAAAAGAGGTCCAAGGAAGGAACAGTGGTGAACCGGCGACAGGGTCATGGGCGGCCAAGGCTTGTGGGGAGCGAAGGCTGGCCCGTGTGGTTCCATCCAACAGACGAGCTACTGTAGCTCAAATTGCTCAAGATTTTAATGCTGGTTAATGCTGATAGAAAGGAGTCAGAATACACAGTGCATCACAGTTTGTTGCGTATGGAGCTGCATAGCTGCAGACCAGTCAGGATACCCATGCTGACCCCTGTCCACTGCCGAAGGCACCAACAGTGGGTATGTGAACATCAGAACTGGACCACGGAGCAATGGAAGAAGGTGGCCTGGTCTGATGAATCACGTTTTCTTTTACATCACGTGGATGTCTGGGTTTGTGTGTGTCGCTTACCTGGGGAACACATGGCACCAGGATGCACTATGGGAAGAAGGCAAGCCGGTGGAGGCAGTGTGATGCTTTGGGCAATGTTCTGCTGGGAAACCTTGAGTCCTGCCATCCATGTGGATGTTACTTTGACACATACCACCTACCTAAGCATTGTTGCAGACCATGAACACCCTTTCATGGAAACGGTATTTCCTGGTGGCTGTGGCCTCTTTCAGCAGGATAATGCGTCCTGCCACAAAGCAAAAATGGTTCAGATTTGAAAAAACGGTTTGAGGAGCACAACAACGAGTTTGAGGTGTTGACTTGGTGTCCAAATTCCCCAGATCTCAATCCAATCGAGCATCTGTGGGATGTGCTATCTAATGGTGCGTTCACATCAAACGCGAATGAAGCGTTAAGCGTGAATGATTTACATGTTAAGTCAATGCAATGACGCGAATAGACATCCTGCGGCACGATTTGCGCGAATGATGCGGTGTGAATTGAGCATTTCAGGCGTTTGACGTGCATAGCGTGTAACGCGTGCTTCGTGCAAATTGTGCGCGTTGAAAAATCTGAACTTTGGTGAATATTCGCGCCACTTTAACCAATCAGGAGTTTGCTCTAGTAGTGACGTGATTATGACATAGCGAGCGGAGGCAGAAATCCGAAACAACAATGGAGGACAAAATCATCGACGTTGTGCGATAAATCTTTGTACTTTTATAGCCCTTTCGAGCGTGAGTTTAAAATATTCTAACTGTCCCCCCAGAGTGAGTTTTTTTAAGGCGACCGTTATTTTAGAACGTTTGCCTTTAATGTTTCCATGGCGACGCGTCTTGCGTGTCACGCGCGCTGAACGCAGCAACAATAACACTGTATGACAGATGGATCGCTATTATTTAGTTTTTCCTTTTTTATTTAAAATATTCGCAAAATTGCTTACAATGTTATCAACTATCTGATATTCCGATCCTCAAATATGTGTAAGTGAGTGTGTTTTGTCGTTTTAATGCCTTTATAAATTATCTTTATCTTGATCTATAATGCGAGATGGGCGCCGCCATCTTAGTTTGCGCTGCTGTTCACAGAGTCCTGTCAGGCGGATTTACAGCAGGTGAATTAATCAATTTCTCCCGAAATATATGCAAGTAAGTGGCTGGTGAACTGGAAGAATAATAGAGTAAACTTTATAGTTACTTAGACCCATTATGTGTGCCTGATATGAATAAATGTCGGCAAATTATATTTGTTATTGCTGCTTCCACTGATGTCGGACATCAGTGTGTATTTTATAAACTCTAAATGTATTGTTTTAATGGTGCTTATGCATATTTAAATGTCTGAAACCTTAAAAGAAACATTATGTGGCTGAAAACACTGTATAGCTGTGATATATGACAAGAGCTGCGCGCGTCCGTCTCGCAGCCAAAGCGCGAAAGCACAGTTTGAATCTGGCAGTTATGTGACGTCGCTGAACGTTCGAAATCCCATATGTGGTACCGTACGCCCAGGGGCACTGAAATAAAAATCCCATATGTGGGACCGTACCGCTCAAAGGGATAGAAACAGGAATAAAAAGGATCTTGCTTGGAAAAAAGTGAGTGAGTAGGTCGGACAATCTGGTAAGTTGTAAAAAACGCTCTTTACTCAATTTGAGCTAGTTATATACATATTGAGACTACAATTTAGCTAAAGCCAGCAAATTGAGCTTATTCGCCGTATTTTACAACTACTTTCCCGCTGGCGAGTTGATGTGTTTATTCAGAGGAAGTGTGCAGAAACGAGACTGGAGCGGCCTGGCAGAAGCCCCTCTCATGATGCAAATTTGCGTCTGTTGTGAAGTGAATTTCACGCGCGAATGAAGCGAGTAAACTCAAAACGTTCAAGCGTCCAACTATGCGTGAATAGCGCGATTTATTTGCGCAAGTCGCGTCTGGTGTGAACGCTCCATAATTAATCACAAATTAAGATATTATTCCCAAAAGATAATTTGAAGTAGAAAGTAGATTCAGAAAGATTTTTTTTTCAGACATATACAGTGATATTCTTAGCAGAACATTGAAGTACCATGTAAATACCATGTTACATTCATTTCAGTAACATGGTATATCAAAGCACCTTGGTATTACCATCTGATACCACCACTGTTATGGTGTAACATCCAAAAAAAAAAAAAAAACACACATGGTACATGTTCAAAAACTAGTACCATGGTAAATAAAAGCAGCATCAATGGAAAATGGATGCTGATCCTCATGTAGTGTAAAGAGCAGTAGTTTTTGTGGATATAAACAGAAGTTTGTGTTTCAACATCCTGATGGCATAAAGACAGAACAACAATGAGAGAAATCGTTTCTCGCACACAAGAACAAACAGAGTTCACCGGAGAAACTTTCTCTCACTGATTCTGGAGACTGACAGGATTGTCGTTTTCTGTCAGCATCAGGCACCTGTTTGGTAATGACCTCATTTCCTGTCGGCGTGGGGGAGATGGCTGCGTATGCTTTCTTCAGCCGCTGTTCCTGTAAACCGTGGACGTGAGAGATATGAATTAGTTAACAGTCCCGGCTGAATACCTTTCATGTGTTTCAGTGCTCGATGCTGTTTTGTGCTTTCCCTAAAGCCTGATGGAGAGAGAGAAGAAGGGAGAGCGATGCCTGTTTTTCTGTATATCATTCATGAAACACCAACACACAAAGGCTTTCATCGTCTCTCAGGCTGTCAGTGGAGGTGGAGTACTACAGGATGAAGAAACCCACAGGTCACTGGTGTGAGTCAGTGGAGCTGTGAATGAACGACCTGTTAGAGGAGGCGGAAACACAATCACGCTAAAAGACAAGAGACTCCAGAGAAGAAAAAAGCATGAAATGACAGCCTAGACTGTGATCATTCATTAAGCACTACACCATGTGACCACAAAAGACATCATGAAAGACTAATAAGAAAAACTAATAAGAAAATGAGTACCATTGGAAAATATGCCAGGGTGCTTTTCCATTGAGCTAACACTCTGATTATGATATAACTAACTACTTGACTACATAACCTGCCCACAAATAAACATGATGCATCTCAGCCTTTGTTTTATGGGTCTTAAAGGTTTTTTTAAAAAAAAAAACATAATAACATACAAAGCAATTTATAATTCAGCATCAACTGTCGCTAGATCTCATACAGTTGGTAGAGCACATAGTATATGACAGAGTTCACCAGAGTGGTATCAGATGGTAATACCAAGGTAGTCTGATATATAGTACGTAACTGTCGACACAACACAAATCCAACACCACTAAAAACACAAGAAATTAAGAACAATTTAAGGATGGACTAATCACAGGACATTTCATCAGTGCAGCTGTTCCCATGGCGATGAAGCCAGCAGCAGGGTTTGCGGAACAGCCAGTGACACTTTAAGTGCTGGCTGACAGGAAACGTCCAGCTGCATATGAGAGTTTGACAGAGAAACTGTGGCATTGTGAGTTTCACACAGGGGAGTTTCAGGCCTTTCATCAGTACTGGGGAATCGTCTTTACCTGCAGTACAGGGTCGTTCACAGGCTGCACAAACAATGAAGAGCTGCTTCCTCATTGGAAAAACGATAGAATGCAAGCTTTGTTTCCTACAAATGGATTAAATATCTAAGGAAGCTTGTTTCCACCAGAGAATAATAATAATTAAAAAAAGAAGAAGAAAAAAGGTAACTGACTTTTTGTGTCATAATTCTGATTATTCCCCTCAGAATTCTAAGTTCACATTCCACAATTGTGATTTTTTCACACAGAATTCTGAGTTTACATTTCTCAATTCAGATTTTTTCCCCCATCCGAATTCTGAGTTTATATTCTGCAATTCTGATTTTTTTTCACTTCGAATTCTGAGTTTACGTTACCAAATTCTGATTTTGTTCTCTTGGAATTCTGTTTAGATCCCACAATTCTGATTTTTTTTCACTCAGAATTCTGAGGTTAAATTTTGCAATTCTGATTTTCGCCCCTCCGAATTCTGAGTTTTAGATTACGCAATTCAAATTTTTTTACTGATAATTCTGAGTTTATATTTCACAATTCTGATTTTTTTCCTCTCAGAATTCTGAATTTAGATTCCGCAGTTCTGATTTTTTCCCCCTTAGAATTCTGAGCTTAGATTCCGCAATTCAGATTTTTTTCATTGAGAATTCTGAATTTATATTTCATAATTCAGATTTTTTTCCTCTCAGAATTCTGAGTGTAGATTACACAATTCAGATTTTTTCACTCAGAATTCTTAGTTTAGATTCCGCAATTCGGATCTTTTTTCACTTAGAATTCTGAGTTCATATTCCGCAATTCTGATTTTTCCTCTCAGAATTCTTAGTTTAGATTACACAATTCAGATTTTTTTCACTCAGAATTCTGAGTTTACATTACGTAATTCAGTTTTTTTTTTCTGAGTTTACATTCTGCAATTCTGACTTTTTTTTAAATCTCAGAATTCTCTTTTTTGTTTCCATCAAGGAATAAAACAGGTAATTGCAACTCACAATTCTGACTTTTCTTATCAGAATCACAATTGCATGATATAAACTTGCAATTGCGAATTTGTCTCACCATTCTGAGTTTATATAGAAAAAAAAGTCTGGATTGTGAGATAAAAAGTCACGATTACCTTTTTTATATTATTAAATAAGCTTCCATATTATCAACTCATCCAGCGCTCTATGTGTCATCTGTCTTATAAAATATCCTGATACTACTTCATTGTGAGAAACCACTGCAAATGATTCATTGCACGAGTGAACTATCCTGTGCACGAGTGAATCAAATTGAATCGCGAAATTGATTCTCAGTTTAGCATATGGTAATCTCCATTGACACATAAAAAGTGATCAAAAGTGATCAAAATCATTTATGATGTTTAAACAAGTGAAGATAAAATCAAAACTTCCCATGCTGACCAGATGAGGACCTCCTGCCATTTTACAGCAACTTGTTGCCATTTTCTGAGAGCTAACCCATTTTCACAGTTATTTTTATTCTCCTCAGTTAAAAATTAAAACCTCCTCCATAACTCCATCTCTCTTCACTCATTCTAATAAAATCTACACACTTTACCACATGATCAAATGATTGTCAGTGGTAGCTTTTTTGTTTTCAGCAAGGAGCAAAAAACAAAAAAAACAAAAAAACAACTAATTTATGCATGAAAATGGTCACATCTAACCAGGATAAGACACTGTACAAGATACTGTACAGCACTGACAGTTCAGCTCAGGTCTTAAATAACAGATCTCTTTCATGTCTCACACTGTAAAGTGAAGACTCGTGTTGTAAATCCACAGCTCAAATTAAGTGCAGTGGCCTGTTTTATGCCTCGCTGATATCAAACCTGCTGTCGGCTTTCCGGATGGAAATAGAAATTCGCAAAGCTGTGATATCTGTGAGGTAAAGCATGGGGCTCAGGTCACGGACGACTTTCTCTGGTTGTTTCTGCTCACAGGTCTGAACTGAAGTGCAGAGGAATGAATCAAGGACTGAGTTTGGATTAGCTGTACTGAATGAGTCTGAGGAATTATAAGAAAGACCACTACCAATCCAAAACCACTTTTAAATTACAGGACATTTTATTCACAGCGAGTAGTGAATATTTAAGGTTTCTTGGATGATGATAATGATGACTATTATTATTATATCCATAATGCCATGATGATCCCCTTACGAGGGAGCCTTTTCCTCGAATATAAAAGCAAATATATATATATATATATATATTTTTTATGTATAAAGACATGTAAGACTGTGTAAGACAAATAGTTAACATTTTAATAAATTAAATTAATTAACCGATTAACTTTGTCTTTTTATAGTCTATCTTTTTCTATCAAATGAATTTACATAGCACTTTTATAATAATACAATAATTGATAAATTAACATGATAAATAAAGTAATTGATAAATAAAATTATAAATAGATAAACAATATAAATACTGAATGACAGTAAGAAATAAACGATTATGCATATAGTTTTCTAAAACATAACAATATTTTTGTTAAAAGACCTTTCATTTAAAAAAAAAACACCTTTATGAAAGAAGAAAAAGAGTTAACATTTTAATAAATTCCATTAATTTCATATAATGAATGCTTTTCTACCCAATATTAGGAAAGTATATTTGATTAAAATGTATTCGTATAGCACTTTGATAATAACACATATTTTATTGTAATAAAAAATAAACAATAAAATAACTGACAAATAAAGACATGATAAAATAAAATTTGACAAATAAAATTATAAATATTTAAAAGTTACCCTATGTAACTTTTTTTTCAAAATGAACAAAATTTAAATGAGTCAATACATCATCAAACCTTCTTCCAAAACGTTTTTTTTTTTTTCTAACCTTGATTCACAATGGTAAGCCTAATATATATTAATTTATAATTATATATGTTTATATTTTAGGGCCGTTTCATAGTCAACGCATCTGTACGCATACGCGTCCCCGAGGCTACGCATCGTTACGCTTCGGCCGCCATTATGCGTCGGTGCGTAGCCAAATGTGTCGTCCTAGTTTTTGATACGCGACGCGCCGATGCACGCAATACTATGCGTTGTCGGTGGGGCCGACATTGCAAGTATTGTACATTAATTCAAGTATATTGTGTTTACAGAAGAAGAAGGTTTGAATACAATGGTGGGCGAAGAGGAAAAATTATGCATGGGAAGCACCAGAGACACAAACTCCCCATCCTGATCTCTTTTTTGATTTAAAGGGCGAACATACCACCGTCTATCTCTGCGTTGCCTTTGTTGCCGCCGATGTAAAATCAGTAACAGAATACACTCCTCTTCAGTTGCCATTTTGATCTGAATATCACGTGACCCGACTCTACTAATATCACCCGACTCTACTACCCCCTGTTGCGTGAGCGGTGTATTGCATACACGCATCGCCCGTGACGCTTGCGTCCACTGTTTAGACTATGAAAGGGAGCGTGTCGCTCGCGTCGCTCGCGTTGCTTGCTCGCGTTTCTCGCGTTGACTATGTAACGGCCCTTAGACCTGTCAGGATTGTTTTCGCAGGAAACTGCGTGTACATACGCCACTTGCCTGTGCATGTCTCGCCATATCCATTCTTTCGCAAAATGCATGAAGGTCCAAAAGTTACCTTTAGTGTACCTTTAAACAAAAATACTGTTGCAAGGATTTTTTTCTTCAGAAAACTATATCCATATTTGTTTTTTTACTGTTAAAAGACCTTTCATATGGTTTTTTTTCTTCTTTTTTTTTTTCATTTTCTGCAGCTCCCCTAGCACCCTGTTGTGGCCCTATAGTTTGAAAAATAGTTAAAAAATGTAAATGTAAATCAATACTATGTACCAGGCCTGTTGCCAAGGGGGGGCTTTAGAGGGCAATGCCCCCCAGATGACACAACATGCACCCCTAATTGAACAACAAGGCTTACGACATGTTTTTGCAGTGTTAAGCAATGTAGCCAATCACAAACATATCTGTTGATTTCTCGAACACAATGACCAATCAGAGGTGTTTAAGTCAGCACTGAACAAAAACGTGTTTTGAGCGGCGAGTGGATTCTGAGTTCTGCACGCTGGCAAATATCCCCTCATTATTACTAACAATTATGTAAATAAGAGATTCATTGTGATTTATTAACAGATAATTTATCAGCAGTGTTTATGTTGGTATATTTAGGTTGTGCAGTAGCAAGAAACCATAGACTGTAAAAAAAAGATGGACGACGCGACACCGCTTCCTTCCATTGTACTCCGGAGGCGGAGTCGTGGTATCAAACTTCCGCCCAGACGACTGCGTCATCATTGATGTATTTTAAATAGGCTATATAAATTATACACAATTTAAAATTCTACCTATAAAATAATAGGCTATTCTGTTTCTAGAGCAATAATATTTTTGAAACAGCAAATTCAGTAGATAAACTCAATATAATATGCCACTAGAAAACAACTCTAAAAATGTCAGAAACGGTCCTGCCATTTTAAATAAAGGTTTAAACTAACGTTACAGGAGATCGATTGCTGTAGACAGTGCTCTAGAATTAATTAGAGTAGGCTATCATTAGTTTTATCCGGCTAATTATTATTTTATACCCATAAAAAGGTCAGTTAGTACAGTTTACTGCTGAACAGCTCATTTTGTCGGTGTGAAATAACACAGAAATTGAAAATTAATAGTTAGTCATATATCTTCAATCTCCCCTCGAAGCTCCGACAGTCCTCAGAGAAGCTGTCAATCAACTGTAATCAGTTGATTGACAGCTTCTATAGCACCAAATTGCTAGCTAAAATCAAACTTAACACAAAAACGAACAATTGAATATAAACCAGCATGATAGCAACTGCCTTAAATGACCAAAACCATCTTTCGGGAAAATTTTATTTGAAGCATAATTTGTTTTTATGTTTTAACTTAAGTCTCATTCGTCTGCTTTGAACGGGCGGGGTTTATGACCTCTACTGCATCCAGCCTCCAGGGGGCGATCAAAGAGCCCGCAGCTTCACTTTTCAGGACGTATGAGACACACCCGCAAGAAACTTGAAACTATTTCAAGGAAATCTATTTAAATGTGTTTTTAAATGGAAAGCGCATCTCAGACTTTCCGTGGAGTTGGTTCACTCTCCGCCTATGATCAGAAAATTAATGCACAATTACTGAACTAGAAACATAATTAGGCTATATAAATAACTATATCACTCGGAGACCCGCCGTCTTCAACTATTTTAATGGTAAGTACACTCAAAGACACATCAATATGCTACATGTGTAGACTACATATTTTTATTGCTATTTAGCATCATTTTGATTATTGTGTTGTTTAAGGAATTGAATGCATTTGTGCCTCGTGTTTGCAAAGTATATAGGCATAATGCAAAAGGGTTTCGTTTTTGGTGTAGTTTAGTCTAATTATGGACTATCTTGTGTTTTGGTGTAGAACTTTCTATTTCAGAAATAATACATACGGGATATTATTTTGATGAAAGTCTGTTTCTCACATCGTAAAAATAATGTTCTGGCGATGGCCCTGCTAAGTACACTAGCTTTGCCTTGTTCTCAAAAACACCTGGCATCCAGCGTCACTTTACCTCCACAGCTCTTCAGCTTCATTCTGTTCTCATCTCTCGCTCTTTCTGACACTCTCAGCAGTTGTAGGTAGCAGATGGTTGTCTGTTTCTAAAGGAGAAAATACAACAGAAGTTACTTTCTCTTTCTCTCACACAAACACACACTTTCAGACTTAGACAAAAATGTGAATTGCCACCAGTGACTATCTTCTCAGGAAGAGAACAGCAGTGCAGCAGTTAACCTGCAGAGACAGTTTTCATCCTTATTTAAACACAAATCAAACAAATACACCTGTATTCATCACAGTGGACTCAGTGTGAATTTAAAGGCGTCTCTCTCCTCACAGGACTCTTCTCAGATTCAGTTCAAACTCTGCTGATTGTCAAACAGACAGGAGGGGATAGCTATGGGAATAATAGATGAATGCAGTTATAATATGAATAAACTATGTTAACATCCACATTTGCCCTCATTGGTGGCCACTTTCAAATAAAGTTACTTGCAGATTGCATCAGCAATCCTCAGCTGTCTAATAACATTAGCAAAAATTTGCTTTATTCATTTGTCAAACTGACAAATAGTTTAAAAAAAGCAATAGAGCTCAACTGTACCCCTCCACTTTTTTTTTTCATCAGCCTTGATTTCTGAAGAATTTCTCAATTATTTAATCTGTAATGGAAAAAATTAATAAGTTTCAAGCCTTGAACCAAACCAACCTGCTCCCAGATAAATAACAACATTACAAACTTTAATTTGAAGCAAAAAATCTAACAAATGCAACTTAAAACATTTAACATTATTTTATTTATACTTTTTTCTCACAGTTGTGACTTTATAAGACAGTTGTGAGTTTATATTATGCAATTTTGAGAAAAAGTCAGAATTGCGACTTTATATTACAATTCTGACTTTATATCACAGAATTCTGATGTTATTTCTTGCAATTGTAAGTTTAAATCTTGCAATTCTGAGAAAAAACGTCAGAATTGTGAGATAAAAAGTCAAAATTACCTTTTTTTATTTATTTTTTTTATTTAGTGGCGGAAACAAGCTTCTATAAATATATAAACATTCTTATATCAAGATATATTTACTTGAGATGCAAAATTACTTTAGGTATTAAGTCTTGTTTTCTGAAAAATGTACAATAATTTTGTTTAAAACAAGAACAAATATCTGTCAATGAAGTCATAATAAGAAACTTAATTCAAAGGAAAAAGTTTATTTTTCTTCACCCCACTGAGATATTTGTTCTTGTTTTAGGAAAAAAATATGATTTTTCCAGAAAACAAGTATTTATCTCATTTTGCTCCCAAGTCTGTAAGAATTTATTTATTTATTTATTTATTTATTTGTTTGTTTGTTTATTCTTTGCAGTGAACAGAAATTTTTATCAGCATATTACACAGAAACATGCAAAGATTTTTGTTTTAAAACAGCAAACTACAATCTAAGGGGACGCGTTTTTGACATGTTAAGACCACAAAACAGGTCAGTGTAGCAAAAAAGCAAGGTAAAAGTTGAACTTTCTTAACTTGAGCACCGTGTTTTCAGAAAGCTGCATCGTGCACAAGATTGCAAAAGACGCAAGATGCAAGCGAAATGGTCAAACATGTCCGTCTAGAGACTTTACATTGAAACACAATGAATCAGTAGCACAGTGGAGTGGAAAAACACTCTGTGTGAACTGACCCTTACTGGTCGGCTTCAGACTATCAAGGTTCATTAGTCCAGATGGAAACTAAACATCTGCTACAATGACTGTGTGTGAAGAACTAATCGCTGGATCCCTTGTAAGCATGCAAGGTTTGAGACATCTAATCTTTGAAAGTTTTGCATCTTGTGATCTACTATGTGTCTGTAAAATAAACGGAAATACAGTTGTTATACAATATAGCATAACAGGGAAACTGTCTGTGGATTTTGCATGTGTGTGTTGAATCTCCGTTTTGATTTATGGCTGTTGATTATAACTCTGTGCCACGTCAATGTCTCAGTGCCGGACACATCAATAACTACTGACAAAATTCATCTTACCAGATTAAATTGACAGACGTAGGTGGGGGGTGGCGTCCCACACGTACAATCCAGCCTATCCGCGACCTCATCTCATTATTCCCAAAAGCTTATTAAATATAAAACAGACACCATTTATCACGGCGTACAGCCCGACAACAGGATGCATACATCACCAGAAATGTCAGCGAGAGGGTTTATTTACACTTTCTATACGCTGTGTGGATGTTGCCAGCTCACCTCTGAGCGTCCCGCTGACAGAAGACACGTTTCCTGTGGGGTCCAAGGTAAAAATGAGCTGACGTTATAAAAAGTGCATATAGCTACAACAAATAAAGATTTATTTACACATTTCAGTGGTCTTTTGTTGATAAAAGGCTGAAGTTTAACTATGGATGAGATGAAACCTGAAACACAGACAAAATGCCATTTTTACGATATATTAAAAAAGCCATATTATTCTATTTTACAAAGACTTTATTTTGATTTTGGGGTCTACTAATATGTTTGAATGTTTTTCACATATTTGTGATTGTTGCAGCATCTCTCTTCCCTATGAAAGCTGGTTTCCACCACTAAATAATAAAATAAAAAAGGTCATTGCAACTTTTTTCTCACAATTGTGTTATAAAGTCAGAATTGTGAGATATAAATTTGCAATTCTGACTTTTTAACTCGCAATTCTGACTTTATAACTCTCAATTCTGACTTTATAACTCACAATTCTGACTTTATATCTCAATTCTGACTTTATATCTTGCAATTCTGACTTTATAACTCAATTCTGACTTTATATCTTACAATTCTGACTTTATAACTCAATTCTGACTTTATATCTCAATTCTGACTTTATATCTCTCAATTCTGACTTTATAACTCAATTCTGACTTTATATCTTACAATTTTGACTTTATAACTCAATTCTGACTTTATATCTTGCAATTCTGACTTTATATCTTATAATTCTGACTTTATATCTCAATTCTGACTTTATATCTCTCAATTCTGACTTTATATCTCTCAATTCTGACTTTATATCTCTCAATTCTGACTTTATAACTCACAATTCTGACTTTATATCTCAATTCTGACTTTATAACTCTCAATTCTGACTTTATAACTCTCAATTCTGACTTTATAACTCACAATTCTGACTTTATATCTCAATTCTGACTTTATATCTCAATTCTGACTTTATATCTTGCAATTCTGACTTTATAACTCAATTCTGACTTTATACCTCAATTCTGACTTTATATCTCTCAATTCTGACTTTATATCTTACAATTCTGACTTTATAACTCACAATTCTGACTTTATAACTCAATTCTGACTTTATATCTTACAATTCTGACTTTATATCTCAATTCTGACTTTATATCTCTCAATTCTGACTTTATAACTCAATTCTGACTTTATATCTTACAATTCTGACTTTATAACTCAATTCTGACTTTATATCTTGCAATTCTGACTTTATATCTTATAATTCTGACTTTATATCTCAATTCTGACTTTATAACTCTCAATTCTGACTTTATAACTCACAATTCTGACTTTATATCTCAATTCTGACTTTATAACTCACAATTCTGACTTTATATCTCAATTCTGACTTTATATCTTGCAATTATGACTTTATAACTCAATTCTGACTTTATACCTCAATTCTGACTTTATATCTCTCAATTCTGACTTTATAACTCAATTCTGACTTTATATCTTACAATTCTGACTTTATAACTCAATTCTGACTTTATATCTCAATTCTGACTTTATATCTCAATTCTGACTTTATATCTTACAATTCTGACTTTATAACACAATTCTGACTTTATATCTTACAATTCTGACTTTATATCTCAATTCTGACTTTATAAATCGCAATTCTGACTTTATATCTCAATTCTGACTTTATATCTCAATTCTGACTTTATATCTCGCAATTCTGACTTTATAACTCAATTCTGACTTTATAACTCAATTCTGACTTTATAAATCGCAATTCTGACTTTATAACATGCAATTGTGGGTTTATATTTCACAATATATTTTTTTCATTCATTTCATGGCACTGACCAGCACACAGTAAGTTTGAATTGTAATCTGAATTGGAATGAAAGGAAGTGGAATATACTGGATCGCAATTCAAAGAAACGTAACAGGTAATGCAGGTAATGAAACGACCTTCCACCCTGATCCTAGATAGATGTATAAATAAAATATATTAAAACATACAACAGCCTACAAATAAATATTTATATAAAATGGGCATTTTAAACATTGATAATAATCAGAAATGTTAAATTAGCATAGAATGATTTCTGAAGGATCATGTAACTGAGGATTGGAATAATGATGCTGAAAATTCAGCTTTGATCACAGGAATACATTTTTTAAGATATTTTACTGTATTTTTGATCAAATAAATGCAGCCTTTGTGAGCATAATATACTACAGAATTGAATTAGAATTTAAAGCCCATATAATTCAGTTCTGAATGCCACACAACCCTTGTGTTTGTAGATGAAATTCAATGAAAAATTCAAAATCTAGTAGCTTCATTCCATTCATATAGACACTGCATTAATATGCTTTTGCAATAAGTCTAATTAAAAAAAAAAAAAAGAACAACAGTTGCTTTGTCACTTTGAACACACCTTAAACCTGCTGATCACAACACTCATGCCAGGTATGGATGAGGAGGAATCTCTGATCCCTCTGTCCATTTATCTCACAGTATTCCATACGGAATGCTGGATTCCGAGGCACGTCATCGTCATCACTTGTTGTGATGCAGCATGTGCGTTATCATGGGACTTCATCTGAGCCACTGAAACTGTAAAGAAGAGCATGTTAAAAAAATCATGAAAGTGAATTAGTGGTTATTTGTGTGAAAGATCAACCGCTGACCTCTGCTTTCTGTCCCAGAGCCTGAAGGGACAGGCGCTAAATAACACAGGCCGCTCCGTCCACCATGTCCTTTGAGTGCTTTGTTAAAGTAAAGGCCAGACGCCCCTCGAACTGCCAGTTCAGCTCTGAAATATTTATGCACCCAACCACTAATCATGATGTCCATCATCCTCACCCACCACTGCATCAGAATGAGTCTGTTATTTGTCTGATAAACACCTTCTTTCAAATTGCTGTATTACAGTCACAACCTTATCAGGAAAAGTCTGAACTTCTAGCAGGATAATGATGCTCTTAAATTACCCAGTGAAGTCCCAAGCTAATGCTAACACTGAGAACTCTAGATCAGGTTTAGCCTTCAGGTTCAGGTTCATCTTCACAATAATACGCTATATTTAAAAGAAGACAATGTATATTTCTATGATATCCTGGTCTACAGTACATTTACCAAATGTCCACCCTCAAAGGAAATTGAGAGGGAAAATTTACAAGAACATCATAACCCGCGTACAACCCTTATGTTGTTGTGGCAACACAACATTACACTGATGCTATCAGATATGTACCATGGTATTAAATGATCAACATAATAATTTACCATGCTATTTACATGGTACAGTATAGGGGTGTGATGCATGCCACAAGATCTCACAAGATTAAAATGTGACGAGATTTCTTGAAAAGCTGTCCACATTATTGCCATGATCGATTGTAAGGGTGAAATTAGGATAGAATATGCCACTGCTATACATTTACATTACACCTCCACTGTCATGTTGCTTTTTATAGAAATAAAAAAACATTTAATTCAGATAATGGTCGCTTTAATCCCATCCAGCTCATCGAACACGAGCAGCAGAACCGTACGTAGTGCAGCAGGAATCAGAGTTCACTGATCACGTGATGAGAGTAAGTGCCGAGATGACTGACGAGACCATGGCGGAGGATTCGTTGCACAACAGAGCCTAAAAGCATCTGATAAATGTCTTATCTTGTAGAATATGCGCTCAGCACCGCTGCTCACTATTCACAGAGTATGCTCGAAAGCGAAAGTAAAACGCGAACGCGCATTCAAATGCGATTTCAATACCAATACTTTGAAATCAGCTCCCTGATGCATGCAAATATCTCCCATTATGAAATCTATCTTAGGCTGGGCTGAGTAGTTGTAACCATCTCTTAGGTCTCTATCATGCTTGAAGAAAAATTGCTATTTATTTGCACTTTGAATATTGAGTGAGTACTTTAATTATGGTTGCACTTATTGTTTTCACTTAGTATTTAAACTGTTTTTGTTTCTATGATCAATTTGTAGAAAGGAGTTCAGTTAGGAGGTCCGAAGTTGTAGAAGCTCATAAATCATATATAATACCATAGTAATACAATATAATTAAAGCTTTGGAATGTAAAATGGGTTCCAATGTTGGAATTAAAAACTTCCAAATTTGGAATTAAAGTTGGAATATTTGCTGCTGCTGCATGTATCATCATTCTTTAAAAACTATGTTACTAACATCTATGTTACATACCGTAATGAATAGATCAACATGTAAACAGCAGAGAAAACAGCCTAATCCGACAGTTACATGGCAGTTTTGGTTTGTTTACAAATATTTCTTCAAGGTTACTCGCGCTGAACTCTGGTCAGACGAGGCTTCAAACACTTAACCTCGCCTTCAAAACAAGAGAGACCTTTCCCACAGTGACGTCTCTGAAATTGATTCTATTTAATGTAAGTCGACCCACGGCCCCAGAGAGGGCTGGGATTTGACTGACATGACCAGTTGTCGTGGAGACGGGTTACCTTGGGTTGCCACGGTAACTGGCAGACAGCAGTAGGGACTTTATGAAAGTCAAAGTAACTCAGAATGATAAAAGTGACAATTTGGAAGAGAAGTAAATTAACCTGCATGAGTATTATTCATAAATATGAAATGAAGATGTAAACATGCAGAAATAAACAAGTTGTAAAGTTCAAGATCAAGTTCAAAGATTTTTAGTGTGGTGCAGAAGTTCCCACCAGAGTGCTAGAGTGCTGTCGGTAGTTGCCAGGGAGTTTCTAGGGTGTTCTAGGTCATCTATAACGTGTTGTTTCCTAATTCCTTCCCAAGTTAAAGAGTCAAAATACCACTAATTTGTGAAAATTCTAGCCAAATCTACAGTAGGTGCCAGAGATTTCTTTACACGCAAGACAAATGTTGCTGCTGTTGAGGGACTTGAGGTCAAAACACGGTAGTGATCTCAAGATTGGGTTTAAAGGGATAGTTCACCCAAAAAAGAAAATTATCCCATGATTTACTCACCCTCAAGCCATCAGATGTATATGACTATCTTCTTTCAGACAAACACAATCGGATATATATATATATATATATATATATATATTTTTATATATATATATATATATATATATATATATATATATATATATATATATATATATATATTTACAAGCTTTATAATGTGAAGGGGGGGCTACATTTTGAAGCTAAAAAAAAAAAATTCATCCATCCATCATACATATAATCCATACGGCTCCAGGAGGTTAATAAAGGCCTTCTGAAGAGAAGCGATGGGTTTAAAATATCCATATTTAAAACTTTATTAACAATAATAACTAGCTTCTGTCAGACGGTTGTACGCATTGATTTGCGGCGGAAGAGTGAACTCTGACTTGACGTATGTCGTAATGAGGAACACGGAAACTCAGAGGAGAGAGCAAAACAAAACACCGGTCTCGAATTAGAAGTCAAAATGATAATTTTTAAAGAGAAATGTCAGAGGATTTCGATATAAGAGAAGAGCAGCTTGAGTTTGTTGCACAGCCATATTTGTTTGAACCGTGAGAGGCGTCTAAGCTTACGATACTCCTACATCCTGTGTCATACATCACGTCACAAGTTACTCTTGTGGTGCAAGTCGACTTGTGCAGTATGTGTACGGTCATCCGCTGGAAGCTAGTTATAGCTATAAAGTTTTAAATTTGGATATTTTTCTTACAAAAACCCATTGCATCGCTTCAGAAGGCCTTTATTAACCCCCTGGAGCCGTATGGGTTATATTTATGAGTCAATCATGGGATAATTTACATTTTTGGGTGAACTATCCCTTTAAGTCAGATAG
This sequence comes from Ancherythroculter nigrocauda, assembly GCA_036281575.1. Taxonomy (NCBI): domain Eukaryota; kingdom Metazoa; phylum Chordata; class Actinopteri; order Cypriniformes; family Xenocyprididae; genus Ancherythroculter; species Ancherythroculter nigrocauda. Next base: position 61,814,098 of record VTFQ01000001.1, on the reverse strand, counting down.
AATAACACTCTCATGCAGAGAACATACAGCATCACCCATGAGACCAGGACTCATACTGGAGTCCCTGTGCTTAGAGAACAAACACACACACACACACACCACACACACACACTAGTGGACATGAGAGGTGTTAGAAGTGTGATCGTTTCCTGGGGGAAATAAATATCTGTCTCATGCCCTTATTACATCCTACAGCCGTATGACACACACAGAGCTGCAACTCCCAAGACATCTTCCCCTGCCCTTGAGAAACACCTGATACCACACACACACACACGAGGATCAAAACTACACCATCACCGAAGGGCATGCTGGCCTGGCGTCACCCTCACTGCCATTCAAACACGGTTTATCGCATTTATATTCTGATTCTTCCTTGTTGAAAACAAGCTCTGCACTCTTAACAATAAACTAAAGGTTTCAGTGCGAACCAAAAATACACAGTACATCCATAAAATGGGTCTTGATATGAACCAGCAAAGACAAAACGTTTTCACAACATTTCATTAGATTTGGAGGTTAGGTTAATTTTTTGCTTAAAAATAAAGTTACGAATAATGTGAGTGACCAAGATATGAGGTGAGCTTACATTTTGATTACCAAACAAATCAGGCCATACTGCAACTTTGAGGAAAGGGGTTTTAGTTTACAATTAATATAATAATTATTAAACCAAAATAAATATTGTAAATATTGTGTTTCAAAAAAAACATTTATCACACTCACAATATATGCAATATTTTGAATTCAAGATGCTAAAGGTATTCAATATTAAATGTTTTTGGAAAATCTCACATAAAAGTCACTACAATTGTTCAAAAGTTTGAATATAAAATGTAAATTTTCCAATCACTAATGACCAAACATATGGTTAAGGGGGAAAATACTGTCTCTTAATGGAAAAAAAAAAAGTTAATTTCTGTCACTATTGTGAACTAACCCCACACAGTTAAAATATCTCAATTGTTTTAGTTGTGCTAACTGGAAAGAGTGCTGCATTGTGTAGAGCAGAGGAGAAAAACATCTCTCTACCTCTCTCTGTCTGAATGAATGAATGTGTTTATGTGTGTTTATATGCGACTTTGACTAAATGAATGTGCTGGAGACAGAGGGTTTCCCAACACATTTGTCACGGGGGTGATAACCTGTCAGCGCTGGAAAGCTTTTCTGCCGTTTTGATTCATGCCTTGCATTCACTCAGCTGTCATTAGCAGCCAGCGCCTGTCTGAGAGAAATCACCAGCGAGCTGAAAGCGAACCCCTGCGTTTTACTGATGAGAGAAAATTATAAGAACCAGTGTTATTCATGTCCCGACATGACACTAGTGATAAGAATGAATTAAAACCCCAGACGGAAGAGGCGAACTTTAAGACTTAGCGTTTAATTAACTGATATACCGTTTCTTTAAACTTTGGAGGCTTGTTGTGTATTTGCCAGCCGTGAGCACAGCAGTCTGGTTCTGCAAGTAAAAGTCCTATTCATTTTCTCCATAGAGAAATTGATTTTTTGCCATAATGTATTACACCTTTCCGAAACAGACCCACCGTGAGCTCTGAGGTTGTTAAATGATGGTATACGATTCTGTAGAGGCCACGATTTAGTGTTTTTCATATTTAAAGGTTTAAGGTAACGATAACTATATTAGCATCCAGATATATCCTTCCGTTTATAAACGAGCGCTGCAGCTTCCGCCATTTTAAAAGTACAAACTCTTTAAAGCAGGATGGATTCTGATTGGCTGCCGATGTTTTAATCAGTCACCAGCTGGAAGAAAATAACTAGCGTTATATTTGTTTCTCTGTGCCGTTATCATCGTTGTTATCGCAAATGCTATTCTTTTACATTTAGAACATTTTTACTGTACATCTTTATCATATCTTTATTAGTTATTGGCTTGGGTAGCCAACTGAACTACTAAGTATAATAACAAATAGGGGAGAGTGGGGTAAGATGAGCTTATGTGGTCCTCAATATAAAGGAAAATGAGGCAGAAGTAAGTATTTAAAGTAATTTTCATAATTTTAATGATCAGAATAGGTCTATGACAAAGGGTTCTAAAAATATGGCTTCTTATTAAAAAAAGGTGTTCATGTGGCTCAATTTACCCCAGGTTAGGGGTAAGTTGAGCCGAGTCAGTAGGTGGGTGTAAACTGACCATCTAAGTGAATCTGAATCAAACCCATGTGAAATTGTAAAGATAACCTCTTTTAAAAGATTACCTCTTTTGAAAACTAATTTAATAATCAAATCTCCATTTAAAAATATTTATATTTCTTTTCCTAAATCTACCTTAAACAACATAAAACCAACCAAATGAAGTTGAAATTGCAATATCTTTAATTGTGCGCATTTCTGAAACAATATGTTGAACACTAGAGTTGTAACCTTGCCAAAAACAGATGAAAACAGAGAATTTGAGTAAAATTAAAAAAAAAACTGAATTAGAATGAAAAAATGTTACTAAAAACTAATAAATAATTTAGTCAGAATGTTCTTGGTCTGGTAGTTTATATTAAACCTGTTGCGTAATATTACATAGAAATTATACCAGTTATACTTTAGAGATTTAACTTAACTTAAGTGCCTTATGGTGGGGTAAATGCTGGCTCAATTTACCCCACAGCATTTGGCTCACTTTGCCCCATAGCTGCCATTTTATGAAAAGCTAGTTAGCTTACCAATTTAGAATAATATTGCTAAATCACCAATATGCATCATAAATATTTTTAGACATGGACAAATTTGCTTTGATGTAACAGCCATTACATCTGTTATGTTAAAATTTTACTTTGACGAGCCAAAAACAGTTTTTAAAGTAAACTGGCACCTTCCACTCCTCCAGTGTGCTTCTCCTTTTCACAGTCTGACAGAAATGATGGGTAGTTCCAAAAAATATGGTCACATGACAATAAAAGGGTACAAGATACAGGGGGTGGGTCAACTCACCCACTGGCTCATCTTACCCCACTCTCCCCTACTATGATCACTGTGATGCTGTTATCATAGCTTGGTTCTGTTTAAGTAAGAAAAGAAAAAAAAAAGAAGGTTATTTTAAGTAAAAACAAGTATGTTTATGAAGGCCAAAAGAAGCCATTGTGAATGGAAAATATATGAACCAGTATTTTGGAAAAAAGTAATATGATTATGGGCTAACTTTAATGTTCATTGTAGCCTAGTTTTTTTTTTTCTTCTTCTTCTTCTTTTTATGCATAAACTCTTGTAATTATTGAAAACACCAAAAATATGGATCACAAATTCAATATCTCTTTCCCTATTTGCTTAGTGGAGAAGAGGAGAGACAAAACAGCTGGTTTGGTTCAAAAACTAAAAATAATAAAAACAGGACAGTATGAATCAGTCACAAAAATTTTTTTAAAAATTAAGACATTTCAATAGGAATATCAAGTGTACCTGTTGAGAGTGTGTTGACAGTTCATGTAGTTTGAAGGCTGAGCTCAAGAAAACCAATAAAAAAAATGTCAGTTACAGATTTAAAAAAACAAAAGGGCAGGAAAAAAAGAACCCTAAACTCAAACTGACTATACTGTTGCCAAATATTATAATGTAAAGCAGCTAAAGCTTGCTCGAAAAGTCACTGAAATTTGCTAAATGACGCTAGATGTTTCGGTTTTCAGACATCGGAACGAGTATGAAATATTGACTGAAACACGGCCCATTAAGCCTACATGTTAACAGTCACTTCCAAGCTGCTGCTTTGCATCCTGACTTAAAATCACCATACACAAGTTAAAGATTATGACTGTGGTGTGATTTCAGCTATATTTAGTTGTAAAATTATAACTCAGAGTCACTAGATTTGTGTGTTTTTTTTTTTTTTCTAAATTAGGGTCCGAAAAGTCACTAAAACTAGTGAATAACTTTTGCAAAAAATTGAGGATTTGGTTCTAAAAAAATAACTATTTTTAGTATGTAATATTGCTGTGACATTGTTAGCTTAGCACATCTCATTGTACTTTCTGCATGTTTTTTTTCTGAAATGTTTTAGTTGTATGTTCTTCATTTAAAGGGATCCTTGATTATGATTTCACTTTTTTAACTTTAGTTAGTGTGTAATGTTGCCTGATCAAAGTTCAATGCAAAGGGAGATATTTTCTTTTAAATAATTCTCTGTTTAAGGACTACAACAAATGGCTGGTAGGGACTACAACAAGCTTCTTCCAGAAAGTTTACATAAACCCCGCCCCCGAGAACATGCAACAAAGGGGGCAAGACCATGTTGGGCTGCTTTAGAGAAGAGGAAGAGTTGTTGTAGTAGAGTGTTGTTATCATGCCCTCATTTTACAAACTTCACAAACGAGGGTCAATTTAATGCTGGATTTGCACAAAAGATTAACATGAAGCACATGCTAGTGGATGAGTTGAATCAACTCCACATCAACTACATAAATTTATCCACTAACCATTCAGAAATGTCCAGTTTCATTCTAAAAGTTGTAACTTCTCCCTGAGTCTCTCCATCAGTGTCGACTCCGGTTTGAACAATGTAAGGCTGAACACCGTTACTGACAATCCTCATTTTGTCTGCGTGAGATTCTCCAGCTTTGTTGTTGTTGAGCAAATGAAGCGTGAGCTGTTCTGAAGCTCCGCCCTCTTCTGGAAAGGGGGCGGGAGCAGCAGCTCATTTGCATTTAAAGGATATCTTAATGAAGAAAATGTAGGGCAACAATGTTAACGTTAGCTACCTTTTTTTCCCCGTCATCACAGTCCTACATTTTATAAGTGTGTTGCTGCTTTTTGTTAAGCACACCGATCTGAGAAATGTGATTTTATTCCTACATTCATGTGAATAAACTAGCAGTAGCTATATCTACGATTAGTAAACCTTTACAATCTTTCTTTACTTGCAGGCTGAACTGGATGCTTACTAATTTTTACTTGACTTTGAAGGGTGTGCATGATATCAACATGAAACGCACTGTAGCCCTCCATGCTCCTCAGTGTACCTGACTTGAAGTGGAAGACTTGAAATGTAAGTATTCAATGCCTTAACAGAATTGCTAGTATCAGTGAATGTAACTGTTTACTTTTAGTCTACTGAATGAAACTTACAGTTGGACCCTCTATGCTTATTTCAGGAGGCGTTGGGAGAGCCAGACATGACTGATTCTGTCATTGTGGTCAAAGAAAGAACAAGTCCATCAATCACTGCAGATGATCTTCAGTTTTGGCATGTTCAGAAGCATTTGTTCACACAGTCTCAGGGTTTATTTTTTCTTTTCTTTTAGGTTTTGTTGTTGTTTGTTTTTGTCTTTTGAGTAAGTATTTTGCCCAATCCTGTTCCTGGAGATCTACCTGCCTGCAGAGTTCAGCTAAGTTATTGAGCTAATTATTTTGCTAAGTACAAAATGTGTTTAACAGCAAAACTATTTGTAACAATGTAAGGCTGAACACCGTTACTGACAATCCTCATTTTGTCTGCGTGAGATTCTCCAGCTTTGTTGTTGTTGAGCAACCGAAGCGTGAGCTGTTAAAGCTCCGCCCTCTTCTGGAAAGGGGGCCGGGAGCAGCAGCTCATTTGCATTTAAAGGGACACACAAAAACTGTGTGTTTTTGTTTACCCAAATAGAGACAAATTTGACAAGCTATAATAAATGATCTGTGGGATATTTTGAATTGAAACTTCACAGACAAATTCTGAGGACACCAGAGACTTATATTACATCTTGTAAAAAGGGCATACTAGTCACACTTTAATATGAACATTAGCAAAATGTTCTTTGAACATATTTTTGTTAGCGGAGTAGATATGGCTTGTGTTCCTCCTCTAATGTACGTCTGTGGGATTTTTCACCTGTTTTATCATCTACCAGGTCCAAATAGTGCATCTGATCATGATTTGAAGAATCATTTATATATGGAGTGCAAACAAGTAACATGTTGGAGTTTATTACTTGCCGTTTCTTTCTTAGATGAAGCCAAGTGTGGTGGTTCAAGTACAGTAATTTGCCTGAGTAGTTTCAACTCACAATTCAGAAATAACATCTCATCAGTAAACATCAATGTTCATCACCCTTACAGATTAAATGCTCCTCAACATTCACATCACATCACATTATTGAAGATTATTTCAACGTCAAGATGTTCTGTGTCGAGGAATAGCGTAACATTCATCCACTGAATGAAATATCCACCGTGACCACATCCTGTCATGCCTGTAGTTCTCGTTAACACAGGTCACATCACACATTAACGAGAACTCACGCCAATTAACAGCCAATTATCTCTCACCTTCAGCCACAAACAGACACCTCATCACTAGTGTGTCATCCCTCTTCACAGGTTTTCAACAGCTTCAGGTTTGGTTTACGCTTCTGTTCTGTCTGTTTTTGTCATGTAAATCTACACACACAAAACATGCTTGGATTTGTGATATTTTCTATGGTCAATTACATGTGCACTGTAAAACAAGTTAAATACTTTGAGATAATCCATCTGACAAAGTAATTAAGCAGTGATCTCTCTCTAAACTTGATCTTTAAAATTTACATTTAATACGTTGTGAGATTTGAGAGATTAATAGCTGTTGAAAACCTGTGTGTGTGTGTGTGTATATATATATATATATATATATATATATATATATATATATATATATATATATATATATATATATGTGTGTGTGTATGTATGTATGTGTGTGTGTGAGACTGTAAAGTAGAAGAAGAGTCAAAGTTCATATGATGCAGGCCAAAAAGTCCTGAATGTTCATTGATTTTTCACTATCAGTTTCCATTTAATCTGCCAGTCTCATCATGAGAAGAGGGCACAGCAAATACCCGAGAGACCCGGGGAAAAAATAAAATAATCTGCTGGACTCATCTCCAGCCAAATATACAACTTCTGAAGTCCAACTACTTAAATCACACACGTACGCATGGATCGGTGATGTATGCTGGACGCATTTGGACTGCAGCGGAGCAGAAACGCTGGACTCTCTGCGGCCTCATCGCCAGTAAAATAATGAGCACAGCAGAGCGGTGGAGCCATTACAGGGCCGCTCGTACACCAACTCCATCTCTCTCCACCTCCAACAGCAGCGGAGTCAGACCATTACAGCATCATGTCCCATTACTGAGAGAAAAACAAGCACAATCCATCCACATGAATGTACAAACACGTCCACCTGGAGAACCTGAGCTGCTGCTCAGAGAGAGAGAGAGAGAGAGACCTCTGGAATTACAGACAAGCCAGGATAGTTAACTACTAGGATTGTGGGGAGATTACTGAGTTTATCTGGACTGTTTTTTAAGCTTCGTTATTTTTAACAGTGGAAAGAATTGATGAACTTCACTGTGAACAAGACAAAAGAGTGTGAAAAGTTTAACCAGTTTGGTGTTAACAATACTGCAACACTCTAGAGATGCTCTAACAGTCTGCAGTAAATTTACAGTAAATAAAGTAAAGTTATCTTTATTTCTATTGTGCTTTATACAATATTGTTCTAAAGCAGCTTTACAGGAATAAACAGGTAAAAAAAAAAACGCCAACAGTTTAAAGTAATAAATTAAAAGTATAGACATTAGGCTACATATTAAATAGCCTAAAGTATTATATTTGATTCAAAGTGGGTTTTTTTAAATCACAGTTTGTAAACTACATTGGTACAATCATAAGAGATGAACCAGTCAAAAGTTTTTTGCGAGTGAACGCAAAGTTTCTCGGGTAAACGCTATACGAAAACTTTCTGAGAGAATGCAAATGCACTGAAATGTTTTTCATATTCTTTCTATCACCATGTCCCTTTAGGGGCTCCGTAGAGCACTAGTAATCCAGATTTGATAATCTGAAAAAGTGTGTATCTGGATCAGTGTGATCCAATCCAACTTTGCTTTGAAAAACTGACACAAAAGTAAGATGGATTACCTGATCCTGGATTGCAAAACATGGGATTTCCAAATCCAGATCATTCTGATCCAGATTTACCTTTTTGAAAAACTGGCCCCAAGTGTAAGAGCGACGTCACTGCATTAACATCTTGTTCAGGTTGATTCTGCAAATATTACACACATTTCAATGTACATTTGTCACTATTTCAGATAACATGCAGAAAAATATAACTCCAAAAAGCTCAATGATCAGTTAATGCACTTACCAAAGTATTAAAACTAAAACCTAAATATAGTGAAAAAACTAAATGAAAAAAATGAAAAAAAAGAAATTGTTAGAGTTAGAAATTGAAAAGTGTTTTAGTGAACTAGGACCTTGAGAATAAAGTCATAATATTTTGAGAATGATCCCACTATAGGCCTTTTACATTGAATAAAGCCATAAAGTTTTCAAAATAAAATTTTACTATTACAAGATTAATGTAGTATTTCGAGAACTGAATCAATCGCATATCGCCATCGCATTAAGAGATCGAAGTTGTAATTGTATGAATAATGTAACGAATCAACCACTGGTTTCCACTTCCTTTGTTCTTTCTCCTACAAAATATATCCTAAATAACAACTGCAGTGTCATATTAATGATAAATGATGTGTTTTTTTGCACCATAAGACCAATGACTTGTTGGTAATTCCTATTCTAAAGTCATTTAACCAAATCTTCCACATCCATTTAACTTCAATTATGTAATGTCTTTAATTTCAAAATTATGAATTAAGGCTTATTTTAATGCGGCTCTAAAATGTCGTCATAGAACATAGAGCTGTAAAAAATAAATAAATAAATAAAAATATATCTAAACTATCTAACTGTTATTATATACTTATTGCTGTCCCTCTAAATAGCCAAACTCTGTGTGAACAGAACCAGATTAAGCATGGAAGAGGAGTGACACCTGGATTGACATGGCCGATCTCAGTGTTTGTCACATCACGTCTTCTGATCAGACCTGCAGGGTGACATCACAGGTTACGTCACATGATCTCATCTTACAGAACAGAGTCACTGGTGTCCTGTAATCACGTACAGTAACAGGAAGACTGAGGGATCGTCTATCATAATCATTGTAAACACTCACTGGAATGCTCCTGGCACAGCTGAGAAACAGCAGTGTCCTCTTTACCCAATCAATAAATGAAGAGTCCTAATTAAAGGCACATTTGGATCCAATACTTCACATCATTAAACCGAGTTCATTCATTACACTCCTGAGAGGAGTTACGCTTGTTACCTCAAACTTTACACTAACATTTAAAGTGAATTAATTAATTTTGGAATAAAAGAGAGTTTTTAAAGCACCTAAATCTACAATATGGTACTATGTTTTTGTCTGAAGACTGTCCTGTAACAATGTCTGCTATGGCCAAAAACATAAATAAATAAAAATCCCCAACGGGATCAATAAAGTGACTGTTTGTTTATTTATCCTCATTTGTTACCTGTAAGACAGGATTTAAAGTGAGTAAATAGTGCTCCTTTTTTTATTATGAACTTCACCGGACATAGGTAGGACTTTTTCAAGTTCACTTGGTACATGCCGACGGATACTGTGGACTGAAATAAGCCAGTTGAGGGAAGCCGAACAGTAGTGCCATATGAGAATAAGCTTCCCAACCGCAATACACTGCTCAAGTCTGCTGTACAACTTGTTTTCTTATGTAGATGCTACTATACATGCCATTTTCATTTTCAGTTTTAGTTTCCTCTCTAACTTTTATAATGAAAATGGCATGTCTAGTAGCATCTACATAAGAAAACAAGATGCTACTAGACATTTCGGAAAGTATTCAGACGCCCTTAAATTTTTCACTCTTTGTTATATTGCAGCCATTTGCTAAAATCATTTAAGTTCATTTTTTTCCTCATTAATGTACACACAGCACCCCATATTGACAGAAAAAACACAGAATTGTTGATATTTTTGCAGATTTATTAAAAAAGAAAAACTGAAATATCAGTATCAAGTATTCAGACCCTTTGCTCAGTATTTAGTAGAAGCACCCTTTTGATCTAATACAGCCATGAGTCTTTTTGGGAAAGATGCAACAAGTTTTTCACACCTGGATTTGGGGATCCTCTGCCATTCCTCCTTGCAGATCCTCTCCAGTTCTGTCAGGTTGGATGGTAATCGTTGGTGGACAGCCATTTTTAGGTCTCTCCAGAGATGCTCAATTGGGTTTAAGTCAGGGCTCTGGCTGGGCCATTCAAGAACAGTCACAGAGTTGTTGTGAAGCCACTCCTTCGTTATTTTAGCTGTGTGCTTAGGGTCATTGTCTTGTTGGAAGGTAAACCTTCGGCCCAGTCTGAGGTCCTGAGCACTCTGGAGAAGGTTTTCGTCCAGGATATCCCTGTACTTGGCCGCATTCATCTTTCCCTTAATTGCAACCAATCGTCCTGTCCCTGCAGCTGAAAAACACCCCCACAGCATGATGCTGCCACCACCATGCTTCACTGTTGGGACTGTATTGGACAGGTGATGAGCAGTGCCTGGTTTTCTCCACACATACCGCTTAGCATTAAGGCCAAAATGTTCTATCTTGGTCTCATCAGACCAGAGAATCTTATTTCTCACCATCTTGGCAAACTCCATGCGGGCTTTCATGTGTCTTGCACTGAGGAGAGGCTTCTCTCGGGCCACTCTGCCATAAAGCCCCGACTGGTGGACGGCAGCAGTGATGGTTGACTTTCTACAACTTTCTCCCATCTCCCGACTGCATCTCTGGAGCTCAGCCACAGTGATCTTTGGGTTCTTCTTTACCTCTCTCACCAAGGAAGGGCTCTGGTCATCCCAAACGTCTTCCATTTAAGGATTATGGATGCCACTGTGCTCTTAGGAACCTTAAGTGCAGCAGAAATTTTTTTGTAACCTTGGCCAGATCTGTGCCTTGCCACAATTCTGTCTCTGAGCTCTTCAGGCATTTCCTTTGACCTCATGATTCTCATTTGCTCTGACATGCACTGTGAGCTTTAAGGTCTTATATAGACAGGTGTGTGGCTTTCCTAATCAAGTCCAATCAGTATAATCAAACACAGCTGGACTCAAATGAAGGTGTAGAACCATCTCAAGGATGACCAGAAGAAATGGACAGCACCTGAGTTAAATATATGAGTGTCACAGCAAAGGGTCTGAATACTTAGGACCATGTGATATTTCAGTTTTTCTTTTTTAATAAATCTGCAAAAATGTCAACAATTCTGTGTTTTTCTGTCAATATGGGGTGCTGTGTGTACATTAATGAGGAAAAAAAATGAACTTAAATGATTTTAGCAAATGGCTGCAATATAACAATGAGTGAAAAATTTAAGGGGGTCTGAATACTTTCCGTACCCACTGTATATATATATATATATATATATATATATATATATATATATATATATATATATACACACATACATATATATATATATATATATATATATATATATATATATATATATATATATATATATATATATATATATATATATAAATAAATATTTATTATTATTACAAAGTGACACAATTTGTCACTAATTTGTCACTAATTAATGATTAATGCCAATTAATTTGCTGCATGCATCCTCAGAACAAAAATGTATAATATGCTCATTTGAATCTAAATGAATCTTTCTGTAATATTCGTATCATATTTGACAACCTATGTGCAATATTTGGGTCATGTATATTTTAACAGACGTTGAGATTTCTGATCCAGACTGCTAATGGGTTTACTGCTAATGCATATGAATGCATAAATTCAAGAAAATAAACTTTTTTTGCTAATAATTCTGACATTTTATGAGCATTAAGAGAGAGAAGAAAATGGTGCAAAACATTATTTTTGCAGGTATTAATGTCTCGTCTTGAAATGGTCACATTACGCATTACTCCAGGCTTACGCCATAGAGCGAAAGACCGCCGTTTACATCCCCATCTCTGCCTCTATCAATACCATTCTTCATTCTCCGTTTCTCTCCCGCGCTCTCATTCGGCTCACTTCACCTCCCTCATTCCCAGGGTATATGTCTTGTTTACTAAAGCGGTGGTGTTTTTCCCCTCAGGGAGTTCATAGACTCACTGCTCCAGACCCCATAAAGACAAAATATCTCAGAAACCTTTTCTCATTCCATTCCAAAACCCAGCGACTGCTGAATACATGAGCAGCAACCACACTGGTATCTCGAAAGTGACTGGTTTGGGACACTACATAGGAAGCAACTACACACATGATGCAACTTAGCACTCTGCTGCTGCATGATACTTTAATAAGCACAATTATATGAATGAATAAATGAATGAACGAAAGCATTTATACACTAGCATTCCAAAGTTTGGTCAATTATTTTTTTTTAAGAAATTATTTTTTTAACGTAAAATAACCTTAAAAAATATCACAGTTTTCACAAAAATATGAATCAGCCCAACTGTTTTCAACCTTTTGAGTTCAGGGGAGTGAGGTTTTGACACACAGCTCTTACTAGCCTACGTCTGTTATACTCACCCCCCAAACCTCACTCCAATCTGGGTCACGGCACCAATTGTAACCCATCCTGTTCGAACCGCCCGCTCTAAGTGGGACTCAAACCCGGGTCTGCTTGCATGGGAGTCGGGTGCTCTAACAAGGAGGCTAAAGACCGCAGTCTCTAGCATCAGTCTCTAGAGCGTCTCTTGAGTTCAGGGGAGTGAGGTTTACATGCACAGCTCTTACTGGCCTACGTTCGTTACACTCACCCCCTAAACCTCACTCCCATCCGGGTCATGGCACCAATGTAACCCCTTCTGTTTGAACCGCCCCCTGTAAGCGGGACTTGAACCCGGGTCCACTGGCATGGGAGTCGGCTACTCTAACAAGGAGGCTAAAGACTTCTGTCTATAGAGTCATTTGCTAGAGCGTCTCTTGAGATCAGGAGAGTGAGTTTTTACATGCACAGCTCTTACCGGCCTATGTCCGTTACAAATGCCTATGATGCTTCGAAATGCCGGCTAGATAGGCACCTCACTATGTTTTGGAACAGAACTGCCATTTTCTGAAAAAAAGTGTGAGAGGTTCTTGCCTGCACAAAACACTCCAACATAGCTGTTATGGTTACCTGAAACAAACTAAAACTATAAAAAAAAAATTGTGAAAACTTTAAATGCCTCTGAGGAAAAGTGAGCAAATACACTTTAAAGGATGTGTCTTTACTGCTTATTTTGTTCTAATGCAATCTATTAGAAACATCCAACACCTAGGAGAAGTTAATCTGTTAAAAGTAAAAAGACAACAAAAGAGAGACTTGTGTGCAAATGGACTGATTAAAAGTTTGGAAAGCATTTGTTTAAACTCCCTCCATGTAACATTGCCAGAAAAAAATCACACACAGCAGAATCCCGAACAACTCCCACAAGCCACAAAACGCACAGAATGTCATTCATTATCATTTAAAAGAAAACAATTAATGCGTCCGGGCTCCTTCTATTGTTCCTCATGTCAATCATTAAGGTAAGAATTAACGCCGCATTTCTCGTCAGATATTTTAATGAATGCGCTTCTCTCCCGACAGCTTGACAGTCATTTCTGTTTTCTGTCACTCTCGTTTTCTCTTCACCGGCACGTCTTTCGGAAGGTGAAGATAAAGTTTCCTCTATCTGTGCCTGAGCAGAGGCTGTCCGTCTCGGATAAGGACACATTTCCATTGGTTTTGTTGAAAAGCAGCCTACTATATTCTTGAGTATTTACTCATTTTTGTCCTAAATTATAATGTCTCATCTGACTCGATTGGTTTGGCTCTCATTCCAATCGCACAACTGTTGGATTTAATTGGCAGTTTTAAAAAAATAATGTATACATACCTGCCTTTTGATTCAACTGCAGTGTCTCTGCAATGAAAACAAGTAGAAGTACAATTGGTAAGAACAAGTAGAACATTTTATTTTGTATTAAAGACGCACTCTCAGAAAGATAAATGTGCAAATATTTTACCTTTAGCTTGACACTGGAGCAGTACACAATATTCTTCTTTGTACCTTATCAAGCCCTACAGGGTGCATATAGTATTATGCATATTAAAATTTGGGGCAAAAAACTCAAAGTACACCTTATTTACTCCTACAGGGTGCATATCATCTTGAGGGTATACTATGCATAACATATATTGATGTGCCCCCCCCTGTAGGGGTAAATAAGGTGTACTCTGGTAGGTGGTGTTTGCCCCAGTATATTTTTCTGTCAAACCTAAATCTGCCTGCATACATAGTATTGTCATATAGGAAGCCTATGTAGACAGCAAGCCATATATATATTCAAGATATATACTGCAGTATTCAGTAAGCAGTAAGAATACACAAATTAGGACATTTTATACAAAATTTAAATTAAATAAATAACTATTTTAACTTGGACAACACTCATGTGCAATTGTGATGAAATATACCTATATATTGCCCAGTATTCAGTAAACAAACAGCGAGGTGGTATTCCAATCCAAACAGCCATTATTTTGTCACAGTGTTATGCGGCCAAGAAGATCTTAAATCGCCTCACGGCCCAAAAATATTCGCCAACGCCCCTAAAACAAAACCACCCAAGGACATCCGAGCACAGCGTGATGGAGAGAGAGATAAAATCTCCATTCCTCTCCGGGGATAATAACCTCTATCGTGCACATCGGCTGAAATAAAAGCTGAGACATCAGCAAACCTCATTACCGCGGGATGCGGCTTTATGGATTCATATCGTTTCACTAAGTTTGTTTCTCTGTTAGATTATGTGCGGCCTTTCCATTTACCGCCTGAGACTATTTGTCCATTTCGGCGACCATCCTGACCTCTTGTCTTGTCATATTAATGCGTACAAATGCAAACACACTGACCGCTAAAGCAAACCTTGCTCAATGTGAATGGTTTTGTAAGGATTACAATCTAATCTCTCAAATGACCGCACATTTATTTGGGCTGATTAAATTATGCGGATAGAAAAGAACTTCTTTTTTTGCCTAGTGAAAAGATGACTTTGCAAAAATAAATTTTTTTGCCCATAAACGTCCTCATTGAGGAGCCCAAATGAGCCGAAAGACACCCGGTTCTATTCAGTCTGCACAATACAAACTCTCACAGACAAAACACTTTCCTTCGCCACAAATGTTCTCACAGAACGTGAAGGCCCGGAGGGCCGGGAAACACAGGCAAACAAAAGACACTGATTTGTGAGACTTTCCCAAAAGTGAGCCGGCAAACAAGACCGCCGCCTTCTCGAGCACTCCAGCACCGCTATCGCAATCTGTTCATGTAAATTACAAAACAAAGGCAGAAAATTCAGCTGGGGTTTGTGATTGTTTGGAGGGCTTATTTGTCATTTCGCTGGTGTCTGAGCATGGAGATTGCACTGCAGCTGAAGGCCACTATAGTTCACTGCTGGACTCTAAACTATTCAAACTAAAGGAAAACAGCACAAATAATGATCAGTTCTCTGCTGGGATCGTTTACATTCTGGTGTTTACTGAGAGGCAGGGCGGTCTGTGAGTGAGAGGTTTGTACTAGTTTG
Organism: Ancherythroculter nigrocauda; assembly: GCA_036281575.1. Lineage (NCBI taxonomy): Eukaryota > Metazoa > Chordata > Actinopteri > Cypriniformes > Xenocyprididae > Ancherythroculter > Ancherythroculter nigrocauda. The sequence goes on along the minus strand of VTFQ01000001.1, from coordinate 61,798,685 downwards.
TGGAAAAACATTCAGGAGACCTCTGACTTTGATGCAAAAATACTTGTTTTATGCTGCCTTCAATACCTCTTTACTCTTAACAATGAAGGTTTAAAAATTTTGTTTTTATTTTGCAGTAATGCCATAGAAGAACCATTTTTGTTTCCCAAAAGACTCTTTCAGTCAATCTTTTTAAAAAATAATAATAATAATAATAATAATAATAAAAATTAAAAAAAGGGTTAAAGGTTCTTCATGGAAACATTGATGCCTATAAAGAACCCTTAATTTTAAGGGTTAGTTCACCCCAAAATGAATTTGTTACTCACCCCCATGTCGTTCCACACCTATAAGACATTTGTTCTTCTTCGGAAGACAAATTAAGACATTTTTGATGACAGAATGCTGTCAGATTTCCTTCCATTGACTGCCTTTGCAACCTCCACTTTGACACTTCAAAAAGCTTCCGATCTCTTTATGAAGTTTGGTTGAGCTTCTGCTTATGTTCGCTGATCAATGTTTATATGCGAGTAAAAGCCTAAATTAAATCTGTTCACCATAACAAGCGATCGATTCTCTTCAGAAAATTTGGATTACCACTCAATTCATATGGATTCGTTTTCCGATCTCTTTATGAAGTTTTTGAAGTATCAAAGTGGAAGTTGCAATGGCAGTCAATGGAAGGAAATCTGACAGAATTCTGTCATCATAAAGATCTTCATTTGTGTTCTGAAGAAGAATGAAAGTCTTAAAGGTGTGGAACGACATGAGGGTGAGTAATTAATGACAGAATTTTCATTTTGGGGGAACTAACCCTTTAAGAGTGTTGGGAAGTTCGAAAATTGCAATTATGATGTGATTTTGTTTGGAAACAATGGATGCACTGGACAATATCTCTCTTTTACCCCTTTTCCACAGGATGAACCGGGTGCTAGTTCAGAGGTAGTGCTATTGCCAGTTTGGAGTTGGTTCAACTGGTGAGCCTTCTAAGAACCGGTTTGCCTTTCCACAGGCTAGAGAGTCACCACAGAGCCAAGTCTTACGTCACTGTATACATCTCATCTTTCCCAGCTGTGCTATTGCAGCAGTGACAAACACACCAACAATGGCGGATGTTGCGTTACTATTGATGCTCGTGGCAAATCCAATGTGTTTGTGCAGCTCGCCGTAATATGTATATAGACGGAGATTACAATCGAGCTGCTATTGGCTGAATTAGCTGCTATTTCAAAAATGGCAGTCACAAGTTTCTGTTCATCCTGGTTACAGTAACCCCACTCCCAGCCCCTGATGCAAGCAGTTCATACTTCTAGACCAGCAATGTTTTTGTGCTACATACGAACCACTTTTCCCAGTTCAGAGCTGGTGCTTTGTTTGTCAAAAGAAAAATCACAAACTGATTTGAAACTACGCTCTGTCTCTGAACCAGCACTCTATCTGCCTTGGTGGAAAAGGAAGTTTTTTCATTTTTTGAAGTTTTTTAGCTCTGATGCAAGATGCTTAAATGCAGTGAATTATTAGTCACAGTAAGTTGAGAGGAGGACCAAGATGAGGCAGTCTTGATGCTGCTAGCAGTGAAGCCACCGATGTGCTACGATTAGTCAAACACAAACTCAATGCAATATTGAAGAGTTTAAAATCAACATGGCTGTTTTTGAGTAACACTACCGCTGTGAAGGCCAGCGAGAGATTGCAGTGAGCCGACAATAGCGGGATACCATCGATTCTGGCAAATCAATGACATTGAAACTAAAGCTGACGGCTGTTTTACTGTTAGCTCTGAGAATATTGCCTGTTTCATAAAAATGAATCTTTGCCACACTCACTTTGTGGTGTGGAGCCGCAGAAAGTCATAATTTTCATAATAAAATTGAGCAGTGACCTTTCTCACCCACACATGCTCATCCGAGCACCATTATGAGACGCTTTTTATTAACTCTCCACTCGTTTTTCTGTCATTAGCTCTATCTTTCCTTGCACCTCTTGAAACCATGATATAAAACTTCAGAATTAAACAGTTCTCCGGCCATTAAGATGTACAAATGTTCATTATTTTCTCATCGCAACAAGTAAAAGCACCTGTTGCTAAATGCACAATAATCTTCAGAGAGCGGCAAGTTTGCCGCCAACATTCCTTCAAAAACTCGTCTTTACAAAAAGGGAATAAAATGTTGAAGCCTGATTGGTCCAGTTGGAGTTGAGAGGAAAAGCCTGAAGACACACAGAGAGAAAGAAAACACGGAGAGAACAAGTATTTTGCTGAAAGGCTCATTATCACTAATACTGAGAGTGAGAAACTAAAGCAATACGGATCACATCATTCAATCCATACGGGTCATCAGACAGCGACATGTGACAAAACAATCACAGACACACCGTCTCGTGATGCACCACATAAACAACGACTTACTCACTCAAGTTTAATATATGAACAATAGTAGGCTAAATGTGATTGACTTAGAAAATGCCACAAACTAATCTAAGATAACTGACATGAAAGTTTGACTTCATTTGAACACAAGAAAACAGTGTAATTGTAAAGGCTTAATTAAAGCACGGTACAAAGTATGTTTTCCATCATGAGTTTTGAGGGCATTTTAAAGTCTGGATTTCTTGCACTCTCTGTTTAACAAAACGGTGGGCTTGAAAGCAATTATTTCAGAGAGACCGAGAAGAACATGTCTCAGTGGAGCCCTGAAACGCTGATGAAGCAAACCAGTGAGAGAGAACCAATATGAAACTCGGCTCTCTCTAACGAGCGGAGGATTAGCCAAAGTTTCTGAGCCTGCAAAAGATTGTTTAAATTAACAATCTACAGCTTAAGATAGTTTAATGTCAGTCCATAACCAACACCGCAGAACGCAGACTTCAGACCTGCTTCCTGTACTTAAAAACAAATAGCATCTCAAAGCATGTGGTATCCAATTGTGAGACAGAGAACAGTCTGTCACAGGTTTACCAGGTAGTTGTGGCATAATGGTTAGAGTTGACTTGTAACCCGAAGGTTGTGGGTTTGAGTCTCAGTACTGGCAGGAAATGTAGATGAGGGAGTGAATGACCAGCTCTCTTCAACTCTCATTACCCACAACTGAGGAGCCCTTGAGGAGCAAGGCACCTAATCCCCAATCACTCTCCAGAAATTAAAACATCTTAAAACAGGAAAAAATGTGGTTTGTCAGTTTTAGCTGGTTTAGTTGGTCTCTTAGGATGGCCAAACTGGTTTTCAGTTGATTTCCCAGCCTGATCAGCCATCAAGTGCCCAAAAAAACCCTCTAAAATTACTAAACTAGATCAGCTTGGCACTTTAAGCAAGTTCAAGCTGCTTTTTTAGCAGGGTACATACAAAACATACAAACTTCCCTAGTGAATCGAAGTATGCAAATAGGAATGCAGCCCGAATCCTAAATCTTTAGATTGACAGTTCCAGATTAACTTTGCCTTAAACTCTGGTTGCTCTTTCTACATATAGTTAGTCACTTTGGACAAAAGTTTTTTTTTTTTTTTTAAATGACGAGTCCATTGGTGCTAAGCAAAAGTCTTGCTTTGATTTAGACTATGCAGGGATCCAAGGTTCAGAGCGAGTGCTCTTTAGGGACTCATGGACTCGCAGCATGTATTGACTGTTCTCTCCAGGCAGTCTGGGATTTTAAAAATAGTTTCAAGAAAAACATTCGAGCTCGATCTGCTTTTAATATGCAACCCTGTCTGAAGTCTGAGGTTTAAATTAGGGATTGATTCTGCAGTTGACGTCTGAGCTCAGAAACATATTCTACACAAGTATGCAAGTGCAGACATACAAATATTTGGCCAATGCATTGAAAGTATGAGGCCCTGTTGCACATATATTAATGTGTTGTCATGTTACTGGTGTCTGTACTCAAGGGAGCAACAGAGTTCATTTAAATGTCATTAAAGTTGATGTGTTATAATTCAACTAGCTAATATAAACAGAAGGGTTGTGGTGTTTAAATTAATTGAAATTGAGATTGCCTTTAAATTTCAACTCAATTACTGTATTTGAAATGTGGCAGTAAACAGGATGCTAAATTGCAATTTAAGTTTGAAAGTAAGGAAATGAATAAAAAACTGGAATTTAAACACATTCATCTAATTTTAATTAATTTTTATAGTCTTTACAGATAGAAAGACAGAACAATAGAACAATGACAGACAGAATGAGAGAATGACAGAACAATAGAACGACAACAAAATAATGATAGACAGAATGAGAAAATTATAGAACAATAGAATGGCAGAACGAAAAATGATAGACAGAATGAGAGAATAATAGACAGAACAATAGAACAACAGAATGAAATAATGATAGACAGAATGAGAGAATGATAGACAGAACAATAGAATGACAGAACAAAATAATGATAGACAAAATAATGATAGAATGAAAAAATGATAGACAGAATAGACTGACAGAACAAAATAATGATAGACAGAACGAGAATGACAGACAGAACGACAGAATGAAATAATGATAGACAGAACGAGAATGACAGACAGAACGACAGAACGAAATAATGATAGACAGAACGAGAATGACAGAACTAAAATAAAAATGGACAGAATGAGACAATGACAGACAGAACAAAATAATGATAGACAGAAAAATAGAACGACAATGAAATAATGATAGACAGAATGAGAATGATATACAGAATAGAATGACAGAACGAAATGATAGACAGAATGAGAGAATGATAGACAGAATGACAGAACGCAATGAGACAGAACAAGAGAATGACAGACAGAACGACAGAACTAAATAATGAAATAGAATGAGAAAATGACAGACAGAACAATAGAACTACAGAAAGAAATAATGATAGACAGAATGAGAGGATGACAGATAGAAAAATAGAATGACAGAATGAAAGAACAACCGAACAGAAGAATGATAGAATGAGAATGATAAACAGAACAATAGATTAGACAGGACAAAAGACAGGACAATGGATGGATGGAACAACTGAACGTAAGAACAACAGACAGAATGACAGATGGAATGGATGATAGACAGAACTACAGATAGAGAGAACAATGGATAGAACACTAGGCAGAACAACCAAACGGAAGAATGAAAGGGTGAGAACGTTACAGAACAATGACTAAAGAGAATGATAAACAGAAACAATAGATTAGACAGGACAAAAGACAGGACAATGGATGGATGGAACAACTGAACGTAAGAACAACAGACAGAATGACAGATGGAATGAATGATAGAACTACAGATAGAGAGAACAATGGATAGATGGATGGATAGAACACTAGGCAGAACAACCAAACGGAAGAATGAAAGGGTGAGAACGTTACAGAACAATGACTAAAGAGAATGATAAACAGAACAATAGATTAGACAGGACAAAAGACAGGACAATGGATGGATGGATGGATGGAACAACTGAACGTAAGAACAACAGACAGAATGACAGATGGAATGGATGATAGACAGAACTACAGATAGAGAGAACAATGGATAGATGGATGGATAGAACACTAGGCAGAACAACCAAACGGAAGAATGAAAGGGTGAGAACGTTACAGAACAATGACTAAAGAGAATGATAAACAGAACAATAGATTAGACAGGACAAAAGACAGGACAATGGATGGATGGAACAACTGAACGTAAGAACAACAGACAGAATGACAGATGGAATGGATGATAGACAGAACTACAGATAGAGAGAACAATAGATAGAACACTAGGCAGAACAACCAAACGGAAGAATGAAAGGGTGAGAACGTTACAGAACAATGACTAAAGAGAATGATAAACAGAACAATAGATTAGACAGGACAAAAGACAGGACAATGGATGGATGGATGGATGGATGGAACAACTGAACGTAAGAACAACAGACAGAATGACAGATGGAATGAATGATAGAACTACAGATAGAGAGAACAATGGATAGATGGATGGATAGAACACTAGGCAGAACAACCAAACGGAAGAATGAAAGGGTGAGAACGTTACAGAACAATGACTAAAGAGAACAATAGACAGGACAACAGACAGTCGGTCGGACGAACGGACGGATGGATATTATATTAATTAGTCAGCAACATGAAACTGTGTCTAGATGCTTTTACGTTCATGGTTTAGAGTGTTTCAAGCCAGAAGCTTGTAAGCCCCAGTGCAGCATGTTCAGTACCGAAACATCAAGCCCATCCTAAACTCTCTCTCTGCTATCTGCCTGTCTGCAGTTGCAGGTCATTTCTGCATTGAGACTTCGAGCAGATCCAAACGCTGTGATCCGGAGCAGAACAGGGCTGATTTCACATGCAGCACCAGCAGGGCGTCTGGTCTCAACTCGCTCCCTAGAGATGAGGTTTGCTTCTCGACAGTCTGCTAATACAAACCTGCCTGCTGCGGGAACAAGGGAGCGACCCACACCAAACATCCTGAATACTAATATCCTCCGGCATGCCGCCCGTAACGCAATGCATGCACGAGTCGGACGCCTGCCTCTTTAAATCTCTAAGAAGGCCATATTCGCATAGTTGCTTGAGCTATCAAAGACCTGCCTGCATTGGCTTCGCTCTTTCTTCTGTGATGAATCTGTCTTTTCTCTAGGAACAAGACATGAGATTCCAGCGAGCGGAGGTGTGACGTGTCTCCAGTTTGACGCTGATCTGTATCTGACAGACAGGTCAGGTAGTTTTGGAGTCTACCAGCAATTACCGGCCTGTCCAGGTGAGCTGAAGTGCTGTGGAATTAGACGATGATCTCCGGTGTAATCACACTCACACACACACATGAGTGTCCACATCAGTGTCCGTTCAACTGCACATTGAGAAAGAGAGAGACAGAACAGAGGTGAGCAGACAATGTCTGACAGGTTTTTGATGAACTCTATAATCTCCAGAAATATGAAACAAATTTCACACCACGGAGCCCACTGGGTCAGTCACCGACTCTTTTACCTGCTTGAGTGTTTGTGTAATCCTGAAAGCAAAGCAAACCACACAGTACATTGATTTAATATCTCAGCTGTTCCTCTTCAAACACAATAATTAAATGCAGATCAAACTGTCATTTTTAACTCACACTCATGTTGTTCCAAACCAGGATGCTGAACTTTTTTTAATTTACGCAGCTCTTTTCCACATGAACACATCTATCATGCTGCTATATTTCAAGTCTTCTGAAGCCATCCGACGGTCTTGTGTGAGAAGCTGAAACTTAAATCATTACTGACTCTCAAATTCATGCAAATAATAATTACAGAGCTCTCAAATTGAATTTGCGCAGATTTTAAGTCATTAGCATCAAACGTCATTGGTTCTCGAGGATCTCGCACTCAAACATCATGACGGCGAAGCTGCAACATATTTGATTTGAAAGCTGCAAACTGAGCAATAACATTTTCATTTGGGAAAAGAACAAGATTATATAAAAGAAAGACAACTCAAACTTCTCTTTAAATTCTCGACTGTTGCTTTAAGACAAATGAGAATAGAGAAAAATTAAGATTTTGCAGGGGTCTTCTGCTTCACAGATATTTCTCCTAAAGAAAATTCATCAGTAATCTCACTTTTTCTCTAGTTTCAGAAGAGATTTCATTGTCTCAAACTGTGCTCAGATGTGCAAAAATGACAAAATCTGCAATTAAAAAGGTAAAGATCTCAATATGAACAAACATTTCTCAGATGCTTCCAATACTAAATGATCTGAGCAATGCGATTTTTATTTCTCCTAAGAACTTTTAGGAGAAACCTCGAAAGTTCATACATTATACTTAAAGTTTATACAAAGAACACCATTAAAGTCAACTGAGACATAAAAGAACAACCACTGAGCAATTACATCCTCCTCTGGGAAGAGACAGTAGCATTATATATGGGGTAAAAAATAAAAATCACAAAAACAAAACAATCTCAATTGTTTCTTCTAGACAAGTATGAGATTAAATGGAAGTTCAACCTGTTTCTTAGGTGTTTCTCCTAATCTCAGGAGTTTCAGAAGAGATCTCACTAATTTCTCAAACTGTCCTCATATTTGCCAAGATACCAAAGTCTGTAATCAAAAGTCAGAGATCGCAATATGAACTCAAAAATATTTTCTCAAGATCAGACGATGTGAGCTGACATACATTTCCTCCTAAAAGATTCATGAAAAACATTTGAGATGATACCGAGACATAACTTTGTCAGAATAAGCTCTAGAAACACTCAAATTGGAAATAAAAATTATAAATGTCTTAGTTGTTTCTCATAAGTTTTAGCAAGGTTTGTTTCTCCTGAAACAAAAAGACCCCAGTAATCTCATCTAGTTGACCAAAGTCTACAGTGAAAAGGCAAGATCTCAATATGAACTCAAACATTTCTCATTAGCTTTCCCCATATCAAGAGATCTGAGCTGATCGAAATCAATTTTATTTCTCTTACTGGAGGACAACTAGTGACTCATTTGTCTTGGTTTTAATTGGAGGAAATCTAAAAGAAATAGCTGAGACGAAGTTGATACTGGATACAAAGTTGAAACAAAACTCTGTAAAGTATCGAGAGCGATGATAGAGCAATATCTGAGCAGAGAAGAGTAGAACTGAGCTTCATGAAACTGAATTTAGAAAGGATCCCTTCAGGGGCCAAACCCACATCCACAAATATCTACTGTAAAGAGAGACACTGAGAAAACACACCTGCTTAAGAGAAGAGCTGCATCACAGCGGGAGATACACGCATATGCTTTTACATGAACAACACACAGATCACTCAAGAGACTCAGATGATGGGATTGTGTCCCCCTGTTAAAAAATAAAAATAAAATCACAGGACATCACAACACATCCTGAATGAAGGGAGAAAGACACAACATAAAATCTGGAAGAACAGCAACTGGACAAACAGAGCCTGACTATCTGTGGCTGTAAGAGCAGGTGCAATTACATGAATATTTTTTTTTAACTAGATGCATCACTGTTGTGTTGAAACTGGACACTGATACCTCTCATGAGCCCAGCAGGTTTAAAGGGACAGTGTGGAGCCTATTTTTCTGGCCCAGACCATGCTTTTGTTCAATTGAAACCTGAGGATTGTCCAGTGGGATTGTCACTGTAAATAAAACATCTGTTACACTTACTTACCAGGAGTGAAAATTCTCTATTGGACAACAGGGACATCTGTCCTGTTAAAGACAGATGATAGTTTACAAAGAAAGATCGTCACCTCACAATTTAAAAGCTTCTCAGGTCCTACTATCAGTCCAGTGGGGCTTTGAGAAGTCACTAACTAGATAGCCAATGACCTGACTTCGTTATCATTTTCAGTCTTTAGTTCAATAATTGGTTCTTCATTCAGAGGTACGCAAGGAGTGGGAAACATTCAGTGTAATTTATGAGGAAACTGCGGCCTCCAGTGGTGGAAGAGGTAAATGCGTCCAGACAACTACAGGAATTATTTGAATATTCAGCAAAACGCGACAAGAAAGATCAGTGAGGTAAACATTGTGCACATATCTGAGAAGTAAATAAGAAGTAAATAGGCTAATAAGTAAAGACAGGAGTTTTCAAGAAGAAAAAAGAACTACAAACCTGCAAGGACATAGAGAGAAGACAATTAAGGCCTGTTCACACCAAGTACCTATGTTTTTAATCTAAGAGATTATCGGTGTCAAACGACAACGACAGAGTAAAGATATCGTTGGAATCACCTTCAGAGAGATTGTTTTTTTCAGCTTGAAAACGATGAAAAACTTTGACCGCCGATTATGGTGACAGAACGAAACTTCGCGCGCTTCAAAATTATCGTCCGTTGGTGTGTGGACGCGCCTTTACAAACGGAAGATCAAGAGGGAAGACTTTAGTTTACACTGTGGCCAACATGAAGTTTTTAATGTGTTTACGAGAGTGTGAATCACGTAAGGGCAACTTTATTTATTTTACAATAACTAGTGAAGATATAAAAATATATAACTGTGTATATGCGCATTGCGCAACGAGAGACGTTAGACATTCGCAGCAGCGCCATCTTTGATTTTTAAGGGGAAAATAGCGAGGCTGTGATGAGGGAGACATACATCTCTTCTCAGTGGGTTCGGTTGTACTGTTAATGTTTTTTTTGTTTGTTTGTTTTTTGTTTTTTGCATTGTTCTGCTTATGAAACACTGCAAAAATGTCTTTCCAAGAAATTTCAGTAGACAAAAAACAAACAAACAAACAAACAAAAAACATCATGAACTCTGAAAAATTAAAAGTGAGCATTATACAGTAGCTTTATTTAGCATTTTACTGTGGAGACCATTGAAAACACGTCAAGTCTATCTCTTACAGTTCGTCCGCCTAAAAAAGCAGACCCACCGTTAAAAGAACTTCGACAATTACTGTCTAAATGAATTCTGTATTAAAAAAAATAAGTGCTTCAACAAAAAGAAGAGCTGTGTGTTTCTGCCTTTACTTCACCATTGCCCCAAAGATTAACAAACATGCATTACTGTAAACAATTATATTCTGTGGTAATCAATGCCATAGTCTATAATGCCCATACATAACCTATGTAGACATAACTTTTTGAATTCAGAACATTTCTTTCAGAATTCACATATATTTTAGGAAAAGAAAAAAAAAACTAAAACATTTTATGGATTTTGTGTATGTTTGTTCTCAAGAGACATTTAAGAAATCAAAAAGACGACCTATTCAAAATTAATGATGCCAGAGAGCCTCTATACAGTATTAGTCTCTCATTTAAAAGTTATTTTGTTTTTAACTGAAAGAAAGTCTATGACAAATCTATCTGATGCTTATGTAGATAATCCCCACTGTAATAGAATTCACAGCAAACCAAACTTCATTTGAACCGCTATGATGAATATTAGATCAAAACCACTCTGCTAGTATAGCAGTGAACACCGGGGCGCAGCGCCGTTGACAAGATCAGAAACATTCAGGTTTTGTGTAATAAATTAGAACCAGTATCAGACAGATGCCACAGACATCGTTTCATTTTTCATGTCTTTGAGCTCTATCACTTCAGTTTATTTTTCAGAGGCGAAATTTGATTAGATGTCAAGATAGTGCTCGACATATGCGTAAACGGCAAAGCAAACACGTTTTCCCATCGGGAAGCACTTAATGATAGAGTAACCATCAAACACAGAGACATGACATTAAATCAAAAGCTTTGTTAGTTGACTGCACCACATACTTCAGTGACAGCTTCATCAGTTCCCATTGGGAAAAATGATGATCCAGTCTTTGAGTTACGATTAAACAAAAGCGTAAGACCAGCATCTGTCCCAGGACTTGTGCTATTATTTAATGACAATTAATATAACAATTGCTCTAATGACAATTAGAGTTCTTTCAAACAAAATTGAACCTCTAAAAATGACTTTTAAGCTGATGTCACTAAGCCCTCTTATATTAATCACCAGACACTTTTCACCATCCAATAAATTCACATGTATTTTATCATCCCGGACTACTTTTTTTTTTTCTCACCCAGTATCCCTTTTCACCCTGAAATGTGTTACATCTTAGAAGTAAAAAGGCAAAAACCATCTCATGTGGACTTCAACACCCCAATATCCCAGTTTGTGAAAGAGTATATCTTTACTGACAGTACTTTCATCCATTTTGTATGAACTTTCTACAACTAACAGCACATTTTGCTTCATCCTTCCTCTCTCAGCTCTATTTTAAACATCAGTTGTATCATGCACAATTTAAAATCTGTTGCTGGAAGATGATTCCCAAGTTATTTCAGCAAACGTCATAGATGTGCCATCAGCAGTCACATGACCAGAAAGAAAAAATGAAAGTGGCCTATGCATATGCATTTATGCAAAACCAATTATATGCATCTAAAATGAAATTTATATTCTATAAATTACCCTAAAAAAAATGATATTTGTTACATGTTTGCACTTTGCAATTAAGGGGGAGGGATTAAGTTATAATAATGACAAATAGTCATCCAGGTTTATGTTTATTTTCCTAAAATAATTAGAAAAGCCTAAGCTGATCAGCCATTTCATGGACATAAAATAAAATTACATAAAGAAAAATGTACAAGTGCCTTTTTTCACACACCACTGCACTTCAGTTTACTCGCAAAAAACAGCCTGATTCAAACTGAAGTGGAATTCTCCATCACTGTATGAAAATAACAAAAAAATAACATCTTTCTTCAGTGCTGAAGGCTGAAATTAAAATGGCAAACATTTCAAAAATCTCTGGTAGTGTACTTTCCCACCGGCACCATGGTCAAGCCTGAAGCAGAATCAATAGCAGCAGGACAGATTCCAGTTCTGTTCCCAGCCAGGAGCTGATACACTGTATTTCAGAGTATGCTTGAAACTCGAATTAATCTCCAGCTGCTTCAATCTCACCCAGTTGGACTTCTACCCAACATGGATTTTATGATATATATTTTAAAGCCCACTGGTTCAGTTTCTCCCCAGCCTGTCTTCTGATAGGTTGGGCTGATCTAATCCTCACCCTGATTGGTTGCCCATCAGTTTGTCTTAAGTCGTTTGACGGCTGTTTCTTGGTTGAGGTCATCTTGCTCTCTCTTGGCACTTCTGCTTGTCTCTTCGAGTTGGCGGCTTGTTCCAGACTCTCCATTAGACGGAGGCTCAATGCTCTTCTTCATCTCTCTCCTTTCTCTCCTCTCTTCCATCTCTTCAATCTCCTCCGCAAACAATGCCTTCAGAGGCCGAATGAGCAGCGGAAGCATCTGGAAATCTCCAAATCGAATCTGAGCACAAGAAAACACCACATCAAACTTTCCATTTGATTCAAAGTGGAATATAAACTTGGTTTGTACAGCATTTCTCAACTAAAAAAAGTGAGGTAGATATAAAGGAGGAGGAATAAAGGGAAGGAAGGATGAAAATAAGAAAATAACTAAGGAAGGTATGCTGTAAGCAAGGGTGATTTTAAGGATGTAAATAAGGAATTAAACAACTAAGGTAATAAAAAAGAAAAGGAAGACCAAGAAAGGATATAAGTAATGTAGGAAGCAACTGAGAAAAGAAGGATGCAATTAAATAACTAAGAAAGGAAGGTATGAATGAAGGATGTAATGCAGGAAGTAACAGCTAGGAATTAAAGATGTAAGGAAGAATGTATGTAAATAAGGAAATGACTAAGGAAGAAGTAGAAGTAAGGAAGAAAATAAGGACGCAACAAAGGTATGATGATGTAAGTAATGTAGGAAGTAACTAAGAAATAAAAGGAAGGATGCAGATTTTGTAGCCCAAAAAAAGTTTATCCATCCATCATAAATATAATCCATATGGCTCCAGGGGGTTAATAAAGGCTTTTTGAAGCAAAGCGATGGGTTGTAAGAAAAATCCATATTTAAAACTTTATAAATTCAAAGTAGCTTCTGGCGAACGACCGTACACATACTGAGCAAGTCGACTTGTGCCAAGAGAGTAACCTATGAAGTGACGAATGAGGCAAGATGTAGGAGAATCGTAAGCTTAGATGCCTCTCACAAACTCAAGCTCCTCTTCTCTTATATCAAAATCCTTTGAAATTTCCCTTTAAAATTTCTCATTTTAGACTTTCAAATTCATGACCGGTGTTTTGTTTTGCTCTCTCCTCTGCGCTTCAGCATTCGTCATCGCAAATCGAAGCGTACGCCATCTCCCAGAAGCTAGTTATTATAGTTTATAAAGTTTTAAATATGTGTTTTTCTAAGAAAAATATCCATCGCATTGCTTCAGAAGGCCTTTATTAACCCTCTGGAGCCATATGGATTATTTTTATGATGGATGGATGCACTTTTTTTGGCTTCAAAATCACGTCCCCCTTCACAACAATTATAAAGCTTGGAAGAGCCAGTATATTTTTAAATATATCTCAGATTGTGTTTGTCTGAAAAAAGATAGTCATATACACCTAGGATGGCTTGAGGGTGAGTAAATCATGTGATAATTTTCATTTTTGGGTGAACTATCCCTTTAAGAAGAATTAGTTGTTAGTAATTTGTTATTTGACAATATGTGTATCCTCACCCTCATGTGGTCAAACGAGATGCCCACTTTGCTGTTGAAGTCGTCGTTGAAGAGAGGGATCTTAGCGTACCGCTGACTGAAGTGATTCAACACAATGAATTCAGCGTTCATCTTCATCCCCATGCCAATAGCCTGAGACGTGGTGCTGGAAAGAGTTTCAGATTCAAACAGCGATCAATTGACAATCATGCAACTTCTTCAGAAAAGACTAATGCACAGACATCAGAAAAGACTGCATGGACACCACTGGAGTGCTGTACTGCAGCATTACTCTGTTTTCCACAGCCAATTCTCATGTCTACAAAGCTTGAAACACAAATCTGTAAATTTCAGCTGATAAAGCTAAACCGAAACTTCACGGACTCGGATGACACTCGCCGCCCTCTTAGGCAATCAATTCCTCACTGAAACCCAAATGAATCCACCACAAAATCTCCAATCAATTCCACTCAGAAGTTCTCAAGTTATTCAGCTCTTCAATTGGAAAAAGCCCCAGCGTGACACACGGAGCAGTTCATCCAGAGACCCGGCGTTCCAGAACTCCAGCAGACGATAAGGAACCCAATCAATGCTCATCTAAGAGGAGAATCCCAGAACTTAAAGAGAGACCTGCTTTAAATGAGTCCTCCATCAGGAAACATATCCTCTGGGAAAACTGACCACTTTCATTTCAGACGATCTTCTCCTCTGCCTGAGGCAGAGTTTTAGTTAGCTCTCAAATCAAACGATGGTTTATCTTCTTGTCTGTTTTGTTGGTTTGCCAAATACACTCTTCACCTCTTCACTCAAGGCAAAAGCAGAATTGTTTGATAAGAGTTGTTGATTAACACTTGCAATGTTTATGGAAGAGAATTCATGCCAAGTTTAAATGCATTCATTACATTGGAACAATAGCTATGTTTCCATCCACCTATTTTTATGCACATTTTGTGATATTGCATAAAAACAGCTCGATTGATATGCCAATATGCACATAAATTCTAAAAATGCACATTAAAGCTGCAGTCCGCGATTTTTCCTCTTTGTCGCCATCTCTGTTTGAAACCTGCAATTGCAGTCATATGCGGAACAGTTATCTGTACGTGCGTTGTGCCTCGGCTGATGATTGTCATTTGGATCTTTCTGGATTACAATCCACTATCAAAATGATAAGTTTAATTATTTCAGCTGCTGTGAGAAAAGGCTATAAATGTGCCGCTACCAGCAGTATCCTCACGTGATAAAACCGACTAGCCTGGACTCCTTCCTTTCTGTTTACGGACGTGACGCTCTTATTATAAAAACACTATTACAAGCTTACCGTTGTGAATCAAGACAAGATAATTAGATAGTTGAACACTGGCTGGTTATGTAATTGCTCAAAAATTAATTTTGGATAATTTTTAACCAAAAAAAGTTATGGACTGCAGCTTTTAAAAAAAAAAAACGTATAAAAAAAACGTATGCGCTCAATTTTTACCCGATGAGAAAAGATGCCCATAAACTGATTGAAACACTTTTACTGAATAAATTCCTTGATGCTCATCCAAAAAATCGAGTGACTGCGAGATGGGACGCATAACTGTACTAACCATCGGATCTTGTTGCACATCAACTCAAATGCTGTTGTGGTTGTTCTGTAATGCCTGAGCAAAGTCTGTCGTCCAAGTGGTTCGGTATAATTACGTCCGAGAACTGTCTTACATGACTTTGTTCCCGCACAGCAGATATCCACCTCCAAAACACGTTTATTGCATTTTATCTGCATGCTCCAAGACGCAAGTAAATTATTATATACAAAAATTATTATATACAATTGCTTTTCCTACTTTTAGCGCCATTTTATCAGGAAGTGATGTTTTTGTTCTCTTCGACTCACCAAATGGAAATGCTGCTTTATTCACAGAAGTTAAATTCGCAACTTTGGATGGAAACATGGCTACTGTTGACAGAAATTGTGCCACAATAAAAAGGCAATTCCGTCATTACTCATTTAAATGTTTGGAGTAAATTTTTTAAAATGTTTTTGTAGGAAGTCTTTATGGAAGCTTGTTTCCTCCACTAAAAAAACTATGTCACAATTCTGACTTTATAACTTACAACTGTGTGTTTATATCTTTTTTTTTTCTCAAAATTGAGTGATATGAGCTCGAAATTGCCAGTTACAAAGTCAAAATTGTGATATATAAACTGGTAATTGAGAATAAAAGTTTTTTTCCCCCCTCAGAATTGGACTTAAATTCATAAACTCGTATTAGTTGAATTAGCTGAATTGATGTCTCACAATTCTGAGAAAAGTCAGAATTGTGAAATAAAAAGTTGCAATTATCTTTTAAATGGTTTTATTCCAATATCAGAAACAAGCTTCCATAAGTATCTTCTGCTCAGCAAGGCTGAATTTATTTGATCAAAAATAGAGTAAAAACTATAATATCATGGAATATTATTACAAATCAAAATAACTGTTTTTATGTGAATATATGTTAACATGGAATTTATTCCTGTGATCAAAGCTGAATTTTCTGAAATCATTCTACTATGCCGATTTGATGCTCAAGAAACTTTTCTGATTATTAAAAGTTGTGCCTCTTCGTATATTTGTGAAGCTGCTGAAGTTCATTTTGAACAAGGTACCTGATCATTTTGGTCTGATCTGAACAGATTTAGCAGTACATTTCAGCACTGACTGCTTTATGAATCAGCCAAAATGTGATGCAACTGTAAAAAGAGGCTGTTATTGAAGGATGAGTAGTTAAAAACTATTTCTGACATGGATCTAATGGAACTACATGGATGCTTGATGCTGAAAAACCCCATTAAGAGAGATTTAGTGCTAAAGACTTTGACAAACATTATAAAAAAAAAAAAAATATGAGATGACCCTGTAGCTCTGAATTCCTCTTGCATTTCAGTGAACCTGTGTTCATGTTACCTGTGTCTCTTCTCTAACGCCTCTTCTTCCATCCCATCCTCCAGCGTGGCTTCATGAATCAAAAGTGTGGCATTCTTGCCTGAGAACAAACCAAGAGATGAATCAAACTCTCTGCCACACACAGATAAATTACAGCTGACATGCTGTTCCCTCTTTCGCCCTATTGTAAAACACACACACACCAACACATACTCCATTTTTTCTCTTTAGAAATCAATCACGAGAACTCCAGCAGCCCAACAAGCGCTGAGACAACAAAGGCCTTTCCTAATGAGACGAGCGGACCAAACCATCTGCAGCGTTCAGGAGGGGAAGGCTGAATACCCTCCATCACCGCCGGACTCCCTCAGGAGCCATTAAAGAGGTTTCTGTGACTCAGAGAATGGTGCTGAAGTGATCGATTACATAGATGATAAAGACAGGAAGCAGCATTTAAACGCAGGCTTCATTCGTATCGATCCATGAGTCACTACAGAGATTCAGACGCAATTACAGACTTTCTCTCTCCAACTGGACTGATGGGCGTTTAATGACCAGATTCTGAATGACGGAAGATTTTGAGTTCAGACTGAAACTCAACCTTAAGCGTCTAACTATAAATCTAATTGCATGCAAAATGTAACTGTGCATCTTAATAAATACATGTGTGGGTGTTTGTGTGTGTTCACAAAACTCAAGAATCCTCTCAAGACCACATTTTCCAACTCAAAATCAATAGAAAGAAATAGCACATGATTTTTCTTCCTCAAATTTGTATTAAATGCATTGCCAAAAAAAATCAGAATCACCACTCAGGACAAAAATGACAAAAACAACTAAAAAAGTCAGTGCATTACACATTCTAAACACTATAACCTTTGAAAGGCAAGTTTTAGTTGATTTTACTCATCAGAATATTCAGACCAGTATGATATGATATATAATTTGTACATACTCATGTGCAAAAGCATCAGTGGTCATAATGTGTGTATGTGTTTTTACCCATATTGGCGACTGCTTCGCAGGGCATGGTGTCTCCAGAAAACACGAGCTGCCAGCCAGACTGATGCGTCAAACTGCAGGCAAACGCGTTCTTACAGTGACGAACATAACATGTCTGAAACTACACATTCAAGAGAGAGAGAAAGAGAAAGAGAGAGAGAGAGAGTTTAATCACAACATGCTCCATAGATCACTCATTATTCTTTATTTATATCACTGCCTGAGTATAGCTGGGAGATATTATAAAGATTTATGTATAATAGTTTGTTGGTACCATAAAATTAAACATCTTAAATATTGTGATTGTGATTTTAATGCGCTTTTTATACGGCCATTAAGCTTCCTAAAAACCAAAACCGTACACTTTGCGAGTATGAGATTGCTATTAGACAGAGAACAAAATATTTTAGATAGCAATAGATTAAAGGTAGAGTAGGCAATTTCAGAGAGGCCAGCAACAACTCTCCAAAGCCACGCCTCCTTCAAAACACATGAACGCACACAGCCAGAGCAGAGTCTGCAAAGCGTCACAAGAGACTGCGTTAAATTACCTCATGTCTCAAAGCACATAACATTACAATAATAATGAACATAAACAACTTTCAGAGCTCTGACTTGTACCACCTGATTCATTTTGCCATTGATAGTGTTGACAAAGAAACGCAAACGTCTGAGTCATCCTCAGAACAAATGCAATGATTGGACGACCTTTTTTTTTTTTTTGGTCATGTGACCTTTTTGAATATATTTATACCATTTCTATTATTGATTGCTATCAGGATGTGTAGAGAGTTTGAATCAGAATAACAAAAAGTGCTAATGAAAAAAATTGCCTATCCAACCTTGAATTATTACATTGGTGCATGCAAATATATATAATAAAATACCATTAAAGTTATTTTTTTATGGTGTTTTGCGATACACATTTTTAATTTTCTTTGCAACTGCTGTTTCTTTGAAATCCTGATTCTTAAAATAAAGTAAAAACATTTAAACCAAATGCCTAATTATTAAGATATACTGTAAAGGGATTTTTTTTCTAAGCTAAGCCAAAAAAAAAAAAAAAAAGGCTATACAGTCCATACAGACCTTGACTAGGTCATTGTTCTTCAGGACAGTCTGAATGAAGGATTTGGTCTTGGCTTTGGGAATCTCGGCACTGTCACACAAAAACTTTGATGGGATGATACTGGAACGATCATTAAAAAAAAAGATAAGTGTCAAAAACAAGCAACATATTTTTTACGTTGACATTTTTACAAATGATAAATGAATATACTGTCAATAGTGAGAATCATAGACACTATTACAGAAAGACAGACAGAGATCAAATAAAGAGACAGTGGTAGTTTTCTCTCGTACTTGATCTGGCTGAGTATCTGCTGGCAGTGGTCGTGGTACTGGTTCAACCACGTCATGATCTGTACGGGTGCGATCAGGAACACGGGACTGAACGCTTTACCAAGACTCATCTGCAACACAGAAGATGACGTTAATAGCGAAATAATTCATACATGCAAGCACAAAATACTGACCCCACAAAATAAAATAAATATACATACCAGAGCTCTCTCTCGCTCAAATAATAAATGAATCAAACCCTGCGTGGATGACAAAACATACAGTGTCAGCAGAGGAATAAATGGCATTGGTTATTATTTAATATAATATTCCTACATTTTTCTCTCAGCTCTCTATGATTCTGACTAGGGCTGCACGATATTGGAAAAAAATTACATTGCGATATTTTTTTCCCAACGATATATATTGCGATATTGAGAGCCATCAATCCAGGCTAAAGTCAATAATTACCATTCCATGATATTAATAATTTCACTAATAAGCAAGCTTCATTACAAGTGACAAAAAGGTCACTTAATATTTTATTCCAAAATTAGAACATTTCTGTAAACACAAAAGCAGAACACATTTTTAAATAAAACAGCAGCTTTACACCAACTACCTGATTGGTTTACAACAATATAACTTAAAATAAATATATTTTTTATAAAACAACTTATAAGCATTTTGGTTCACAATCTTTTGTTTTTAAGTCAACTTTTCTTAGCAAAAGTGCCAAAGTAAAACAGTGTTGGTCATCATCATAATCATGGCTAAACAAAATGAAATAAAACTTCTAAACTGAGTATTCTTTAGCATGATCATGACCATGCATGCTCATGTATGCTGTATGCTTTGCTTACTCAAGGTTTTTAGCTAAGAACACAAGTCTATCAACCATAGGCGCCGATTTATGTTTCTGCCGGTGGGTGCCCAGTGCCCCACATCACCCCCCTCCCCTCCCCCCAATTACAGCCATATTATACTATAGACAAATGATCGAATTTCGTATTCCATGATAGTCTCGTGGTAGAATTTTTGTTAATACAGTCAGAGGTCCAGCCGTGCTCTAATAATCAGTGGTTCGAATCTGCCCTCATATAGTTTTTTTCCCTCACAAAGTTCAAAGAAGTTCATTAATGTTTGTATATCGAGAGCAGGGACATGTTTGTGTGCTTTTTGTTAGTGATTTCCCTGGAAAGAAGAGTCAAGCGATAGATTATAGACTAACTTACACGAGCCACAACGTTCCTCTGCATGATTTCAAAAACAACACGTTTTAGCACTAGTTAGCTTATTTAACTAAAATTAACATCAACTGGATGTTTCATTTGCATTATATCCGTGCAGCGAGATGACAATTTCGACCCAAAAAGACATTCTTTTCACGAGTGTTGTTTTCACGTGCTCTCGCTGATATCTGATGCAAGGAGAGTTTGAGTTTGAGCGCGCGCATGTATCTGATCCATGATCTAATTGAGAACAGAGCCATTTGTGCTCGCGCATCACTTGGATGCGCTCTCGACGTTTGCCATTAAAATATCGCCATAGAAACAGCCTTAAATAAACTATAAAAAAGGGTGAAGATCGTGTCTGAAAGCTCCAATCGATTTTTTATTGGTTAAATCAATGGAGAATATCTCGTATTTTTCCGTGGGTGCTCGACCATTTCCGTGGGTGCTCCAGCCCCCGAGCACCCACGGGATCGGCGCCTATGCTATCAACCTTTGCAGGCTTGAGACAGGTTCGTTGGCAAGTGACGATGTTGCCACTACTATGGCAACATATCTTTAGCGATATGAAACGTTATTGCGTCTGTTATTTCTTTCTGTCGTTGAGAGCCTTTCTGGTAAGGTGTCACACTGGCAAAGGCATCACAAATATTTGTTTGTTTTGGTTGACATCCAGATTTGACTTTGTATTCATCGTAAAGAGCTTTGTGGTGCCGTTTTAAGTGATCAGACAAATTGGTGGTGTTTCCTTGTTTTGTGGCCACAACTTTATGACACTCCATGCAAAGTACCTCTTTTTGGTCAACATCCTCCTTTTTGTAGCCGAAATAGTCCCGAATAGATGATTTCGACTTTATTTTTGGTACGAAATCATTTTTTTGCGGCGGATCCTCTTCGTTGCGCATTTTTAGCAGTGAATGTTGGCTGTGAGCGGTGAGCAGCGGCACAGCGAACCAATCACTGTGCAGGCACACGGAACGT
The DNA here is from genome assembly GCA_036281575.1 of Ancherythroculter nigrocauda. Classification (NCBI taxonomy): domain Eukaryota; kingdom Metazoa; phylum Chordata; class Actinopteri; order Cypriniformes; family Xenocyprididae; genus Ancherythroculter; species Ancherythroculter nigrocauda. Next base: position 61,777,273 of record VTFQ01000001.1, on the reverse strand, counting down.
GCATGTCACCCCAGCAACAAGCCATACAACAAACTCGTGTTTACTGTGTGCTACCCTGGTGCTACCGTTCTCTTAATACACCATGGGCTACTACCCTTCACATCGCATGTTCCGGCGATGTGACTATCGCTCACGCGCACATCGCGATGTCGATGTTAAAACAGAATATCGTTCAGCCCTAATTCTGACTGTTCTGGGCTTCTTCTGTTTAAATAATCTAGTATGCTAAACTGTATAACTGACCATTTATTTAATTATTTGTTAAGTGTACATATAATTAGCAGGATAATGAACAGTCAAGCGGTCATCTTATGGTGTGTTTGTGGCGGCCTCACCGTGTGATGATCTGCGTGCAGGTGCGACACAAAGATGGTGGAGAGTTTGGAGAGGACTTCATCCACATCATTGCCATAATGACGACACAACTGGCCGAACGTTCCCTCCCCACAATCCAACAGCAGCGACTGAGATGGGCTGAGGAACAGAGAGATGATCAGACACAACACTGGAAACAATCAAGTCATTATATTATACATTATAGCAATAAAACACAAGAGACTGTGTGTTACTGTGATTTTACCACAGTTAAGAAGTATTGTTTAGGCCAATGTGAAAAAGAGGGACTAAAATATGTGTTTTGCACCTGAGCAGCACCTCAAAACAATGAACTTGCTTAATTGATCATTGATAAATATTACCTGATGTTCACTAAAGTTCCACTGACGTTTCTGATCTTCATCGGCAGGGACGAGCCGGTGCCCAAAAACACGATCTCAGGAAACTTCTCACCTTCAGAAACATTCAAACACGATACACATATGAAAGTGAAACTAAATCAGTTCACACACCTGGAATAAGAGCTTAAAAACTTATTCTAGTTATACTTTATATAGACTACCATTAAAAGGGTCCATCTCTATTATGACCATTTTGGAAAAACAAATCCATTTACTCCTGCATGATCTGAGGCGACTGATACAGATACAGTAGAGAGGGAAAGTCAGAAGTGAAGAAAGTTTTACTCGGAGGAAATTAAATGTCAAGCTGAGGAAGTGTTCTTGTCTTTCTGCACTTCTAATTCAACACTTCCATCCCTCCTTCTCTCTCTCAGATTCGGTAGAAAGCTCACCAGACGTGGAGACGGACGCAGCCACCTGGAACTTTCTGCATTCCTCAACTTCCTCCAGAAAGTTTGGCACTTCGGCTGCTTCCTTCACAAACTCCTCAGAGTCGCAGGACAGGATGGCATCTCTACACACACACACACACACACGAAAAAGATTCACAAAAGTTCCTCAACTAAGATCAAGATTTGCAAGAACTTCATAGGAACTGGTTTGGTTGAAGCTGTAAAAATTGATAAAATTCATAATAATTATTGCCTTGTTTCACACTATTAACCCATTTTAGCCCAGCGGCAACTATAGTTGCCGCAGTGTATGGTTGTCATTTTCCTTTTGTACGTTTTTTTCTAGATGTTTTCCATGTTTTATTTCTCAATGACATGCAAGAAAACATCTAAATAAAGGATTTCAAGAACAAAAAAAAGGTATTCACTTCTTTCCTGTGACATGAGGCTGTCAACTTCCAACCCCTACTTCCAGGAAGCATAGTGAAGGCAAACCCTCCCAAAGAAAAGTAATTTTCATGTTAACATTAGAAATTTTTTGTTGACATATATATATCTACGTAATCATGAGGGTCTCTAGAATCATCCAAACAAAACAAATCTTACAAGAGATCTATAGTTTTTTGCATACTTAGTCAAAAGTCCAAGCGGCATCTATAGTTGCCGGTGGGCAAATGACTTGTAAGTACATATATAATGGGGAAATGGGGTATACTGTGTTTAATGGGTTAATAAATCAAGGTTATTGGTCTTGTTTAGTGCTTTTTGCTTTCGTAATATTTTATATTGTTATATATTATATATTGTTATTTGTTAATTAATTTATTTTTTGTTTGTTTGTTATATGTGACCCTGGACTACAAAACCATTCATAAGGGTCAATTCTTTGAAATTAAGATTTATACATCATCTGAAAGCTGAATATATATAAGCTTTCCATTGATGTATGGTTTGTTAGGATAGGACATTTGGCCGAGACTCAACTATTTGAAAATCTGTAATCTGAAGGTGCAAAAAAATTGAAATATTGAGATAATTGCCTTAAAGTTGTCCAAATGAAGTCCTTAGCAATGTATATCCATTCACAAAAATATATTTTTTATATATATTTACAGTAGAAAATTTACAAAATATCTTCACAGAACATGATCTTTACTTTATATCCTAATGATTTTTGCCATAAAAGAAAAAAAAAAACAATAATTTTGACCCATACAATGTATTGTTGGCTTTAGCTACCAATATACCCGTGCGACTTCTGACTGGCTTTGTGGTCCAGGGTCACATATAGGAGTAATTTTTTTCAAATTAATGATGTAATTTAACTTTTTTGATTCACAATGCTCTGTTAGAGCAACTTAATGGCTGGACTTTGTTCGGCACTATGTTCCACCACTTTAAGACTAATGGATTTGTTGTTTGTTGTGTTTTCATATTCAAGAAATTATAAGCTAGATGCAACTTTTTTGAGTTCACATTGAATGTTCTTCGACTTTGATTGATCTGTTGAAAGCAGTTATTTTGAGTTAGATGCATAAATGTTATCCTCCTATTCAAATTTTACATTGAGGGGTGCATACAACATATTTGCCCACCGGCAACTATAGTTGCCGCACATTCAAACACGTTTTTTAAGAAAAAAAAAAAAAAACCTGGGAAAAATAAATGCAGAACATGTTCACACAGGACACTATTAACAGGACTATATGCATGAAACCATTCAGAAAAATTTGGGCACAAATGGGTTAACTTGCATAATATATTCCAGTGACCAAAGTATTTCAGGTATATTCATTCATTCACTTTATAAAGCACTTTACAACTGCACCTGCAGACCAAAGTACTGTACAATCAGAATAACATAGAAAAACATGCAACACATAAAACAACACACAACCTACTAATATAACCAATACTAGCCCAACTTCTCAAAGGCTAAAAACAAGAAGTAATTTATGACACCAGCTTTAAAAACATTAAAAAGCAGCCTCATGATATAGTGGTCTGACAGGATCCCACATACAAAATATTGCAATCATCAAGGTGAGACTTTAATCCAGCAATAGACCTAATCTAGAAAAAGAACCACAATTCTTTCCTGAATTCAAAGGTAGATAAATTTGTGTATAGTTGGCATACAAATGGTAAGACATGCCATATTTATAAAAAATAATAATAAAATAAAAAAAAATAATAATTTGAACCCAGGGGCAACATATACAAGGGAAATAAGATAGGTCCAATAACAGAACCCTGAGGAACCCCACAAGTGACAGGCACTGTTGTTGAAACACATTTATCATACTTGACTGAGAATGCTCTATCAATAAGATAAGACTTGAACCACCATCCCAGGTATTCCCACCAAATGGGATTACTGCTTGATGAGAATCACATGGTCTACAGTATCAAAAGCTGCACTCAAGTCCAATAAAATTTCTGATTAAACAAAAGGTCATTAACAACTCTCAAGACTCTGTACTATGACTGTCCTAAAACCTGACTGAAATGTATCTAAGATCTTATGCTTACTTAAAAATGACATCAGCTGTGAATAAACCACCTTCTCTAAAACCTTTGATAAGCATGGAAGATTTGAAATGGGCATCACAATATATAAGGATCACAATTAAACTAGTTCAGTTCTATCATTTGTGACACACCGTCGATCAATGACCTGAACTGACCTTTGCCACTCCAGTTTGGGCCGAAGCTGAAACTTGAGCAGACATTCGGCTCTGACGTTGGGAACGTTTAGGGAAGCCTGCGGCTCCTACAAAAGAGACAAAGAACAAACCCATTACTAACTGACTGAAGTCACACTGGATTAAGATAGGAAAATAAATTAAATAAAACAAAAAACATTAAATCAGAAAAAAACAACACTGTTATACATGTATAACAATAAACACTTGACAAATAATAAATACTTGAATAGTTCCCATTAGCTATAATTGAAAACTAACCAAACTGACCTACAGAGACTAATTCATATTAAACTAAATTAATAAAATGCATGAAACATGAAATTCAATTATAAAAAAAAATAATCAAATTAATATATTAAAAAATATTAAATTACAAAAAAATACATAAAATGTTTTTTTTTTTTTTTTTAAATGTTATATTAAAATATATTACATAAATGCATTACACCACAATAAATAATTTACAAATTATAAATAAAATTTTCCACTGGCAATGCTTGACATGAAAAATAAATTACCTGTAAGAGACTATTAAATATTTAATTAAATAAAACAATGCATTAAATATGGAATGATCCAATGAATACTTTGGAAAAAGTATTTTAATTATTTGATATATTAAAATAAGAAATAAAATATGAAATTATATTAAAAAAAATTAAGTTACATGAAAATAAAAAAATAAAAAGTTCTAAATTAATTAAACTAAATTAGTCTGACCTTTAACTGAGAATAATTGGAAATCCAAAAAAAAAAAAAAGTATTAATTGAAAAAAATAAATAATAATAAAAAATATATGTGTATATATGTGTGTGTGCTATATTATATATATATATATATATATATATATATAAATTATTATATATGTGTGTGTGAAAAGAAAATATTACATTACATAAATATAAATAATTGAAAAAGTCTAAAAATGACTATTTATTTGGAGATGTAAAAAAATGAAAGTAAATATTAATTATAAGTATTACTAGTATTAAATGTAGTAATAGAATTTTTTTTTATTAAAATAAATATATTAAATATAGAACACTCACACAAAAAACACTGTCAATGATCTACATTTAACCAAATTTACCTTTAACAGATTGCAATATTAAAATTAGAAATTAGCATAAAATATAACATTAATTGAAAAAAAAAAAAAGTATTAGTTAAGAAAAAAATTGGAAAAACACACCTGAACAGATGTTTTTTTTTTTTTAAACAGTTAATTGTAAATTTAACAGATTATTGTCTGATCTGATTGTCTGATAATAAATCTAGATCACTAAGAGTGAGTGTTGCTGTACTTTGCTTTTGTAGAGTTTGAGCTGCGGGAAGATCTCCGGATGGATGAGGTTGAGCTGCGTCTGGAGTTTGTGACTGCGGGCGTTGTGTGGCGTGAACGTCTGCTCGTTCATCACCAGATGCTCCGTGCTGCTGGGAAACCTGCGACACAACAGACGCGTCACACACACTCACTGACACATGATCAGATCCCTGTGATCACCGGAGCTCAGCTCTACCTCTCCATCCAGCTCTTGTACTGATCCGTGTTCAGCACCGACTCTGGCGTCATGTGAACCACGAGAGCTGCCGAGTCCTCAGATCCGCCGGTCTGATGCCTGCACACATGCAACATTATTAGATGTACACAGAGAAAGCGAGCCCCGTGTCTCTTTGGGAGACGTTTCTTCACCTTTGTATGGTGTGATTGGTGCAGAGCGGCTGTATGAAGTCCTCTGATGGACAGTCGACCACTATGAAGACAGGTCCAGGATCAGCTGGAGTGCACAGCTCCTCAGGCTGGATCTGAAATACATGCTGCACAGTGAGCTACAGTCTTCAGATCAACGCTAGAGTCTCTAGGGACTACAAGTGTTTAGAAACATCTGTACAGAACAGGCTGAAACCGTCAGTTATAGTGAAGAACCGAAGAATCACCTCTTTTCCGTCGTGTGTGACAGTTTTCCCAGCTTTCAGAGCGTCGATTATGGGTCCAATGGCTGCCGTTCCTCTACAGATAAAGCACAATATAGTTATGTGTTTATATGTGTGTCATATTTCAAGCACAGCTCAACTGAACTGATAAATCAGACACTTACACCGGCAGGCCCATCTCTTTAGCTTTCAGAACCAGAAAGTTCCCTTTCTTGGGGTGTAACTGCAGAAACATCACATGGAAAATGAGTTACTGAGCACAGTATGATTGTATGAGGTTAAAGGATTAGTTCACTTTTAAATAAACTTTTCTAACTAAATTGTTATATACTTACACTAGCATATTGTATATGACAATTTAGTTCAAAATTTGACCTGTGGAGGGCAGTAATACACTTAGCAGTGTCTATACTGCTGGAATTCAAATAGAGAAGAAGAAGAGAGCTAGTTCAAGATGAGCATTTATGGTTAAAACTTATAAAATTGTTATTTATTTTTAGAAAATGAGCGATGGTTTCTCTAGATAAGACCCTTATTCCTCGTCTGGTATCGTTTAAAGCCTTTGAAGCTGCACTGAAACTGTAATTTTGACCTTCAACCGTTTGGGCTCCATTGAAGTCCACTATAAGGAGAAAAATCCTGGAATGTTTTCCTCAAAAACCTTAATTTCTTTTCGACTGAAGAAAGAAGGACATGAACATCTTGGATGACATGCGGGTGAGTAAATTATCAGGAAATTTTAGTTCTGAAGTGAAATAATCCTTTAACATAATTATTATTTAATCATATTGGCCCGTTTCATATTATTTCTGCTCACCTTACAAACATAAGCCACCACGAGAGATGAATCTCTAGTGATCTTGTCTTTGCCTTCTGTGGGGGAAAAATCATATTACATTAAACACATTAGTGTCACTCTCTTTAAGTGCACTTGAAAACAGCCACAAAATATGAATATGAGGTACATGTGACATGCAAACTGGCTTGTAAATGAGATATGTTGGAAGAAATTATTGAAAAGATGTTTTTTAATTGATCAAAAAAAGTACGTAGTTCAAATGTAATGGAAATTATTATTTTACTCACTTTATTTATTTAAAAAAAAATCAGAAATGTGAGATAAAAAGTCATAATTATTTTTTTTTTATTATTATTTTTTATTTAGTGGTGACAAGCTTCCATATAAACTGGTGTTGTGTGTGTGGTGTCTTGCCTGGATTCGCTGATATCCTGCCAGCGTTCACACAGGGACTCTCCGCCATATCCTCCAGTCTCTTGAGCGCCCCCCTCTGGCTGCTGTTAGGACTGCTGCTGTGTCCAGAACCTGGGGAGCATCTGCCGGCCTCAGCCTTACACTCAGCTTATAACACACACACAGAGTACAGACAGATCCTTTACATGTGAAGGGTTTTTAAACGTTCACGCTTGAGAACAGTGTAAAAAAGAGGCGACACTCACAGAAGAGAGGAATTTGAGTGACGGTCATCGTGTTGTCTTTATATTGAGGTTCAGTATACGGTCTGACAGCTGCAAACGAAAGGAAAACAAACAGAATCTGGTTCAGCTGGTGAATGGACAGTGATCAGAGCAGAGATGTTATTTCAGTATTATTTATATACTATTTTATTATTAATATCTACAATTAGTTTTTATTTCTCGTTTTACGTATTTTAATTCATTATTTAATTGTTTTATTCATTTTTTGCTTTTTTAGATTTAATTTGTCTCATTTTAGTACTTTTAGTGCTTCAACAAACTAAAATTGCAACAATTTTAGTTTTAAGTTGAATTTTTTCATCTGACATTTGTTTTATTTCAGTTTCATTATGTTGGCTTGACAGCTACGTGTTAAAATATGCTAATTCGTGCTAGCTATGTGTTAAAACATAATTCATAATAACAAAATGCTAATTCAGGTTAGCAACCTGTAAAACATGCTGTGTTAAAACATACATGCTAAATCATGCTAGCAATATGTTAAAACATGCTAACAACATGATAATTAATGCTAGCAAAATGTTTACGCATGTTAGCACCATGGTAATTCATGTTAACAATGTGTTAAAACATGCTAACTCATGGTAGCAATATGCTAAAACATGCTAGCAACATGATAATTTAGGTTAGAAATGTGTTAATAAATGTTAACAACATGATGATTAATTCTAGCAAAATGCAAAAGCACGTTACCAACATGCTAATTCTAGTTAACAACAAGTTATAACATGTTAGCTTCATATTAATGCATGTAAACAATGTTAGCAATGTGTTAAAACATACATGCTAAATGTGCTAAACATGCTAGCAATGTGCTAAAACATGCTAATTAATGCTAACAACATGCTAAACATACGACCAACATGCCAATTCATGTTAGCAATGTGTTAGAACATATTAACCATATGTTAATGAAAAACATGTTAATTCATGTTAATGTCTTTCTTTCTTTTTCTCTATTCACTTATTTTAATTTTAGTGTAGGTTCAGTAATTCTGTTATGTTCTTTTGCCAATTTTATTAGTTTTTGCTTTATTACATTTAATTTATCTCGTTTTTAATGAGAGTACTTTTAGTACTTCAACTTGAACTAAAAATGCAACAGTTTTAATTTTAAGTTGAACTTTTTCATCTGATATTTATATTTTATTTCAGATTTATTATGTTGGCTTTGTGTTAAAACATCCTAATTCATGCTAGCAATATGCTAAAACATGCTAATTAATGCTATCAATGCATTAAAACATACAAATTCATGATAGCAATTTGGTAAAACATACTAACAACATGCTAATTCAGGCTAACAACCTGTTAAAAAAAAGCTACCAACATGATAATGAATGCTAAACTAACAATATGCTAAAGCCTGTTACCAACATGCTAATTCATGCTAACAATGTTCTAAAACATCCTAGCAAAATGTTAATTCATGTTAGCAACCTGTTAAAACATGCTAGCAAAACATGTTAATTTGTGATAACAAAATGCTAATTTATGCTAACGTGTTAAAAAATGTTAGCAAAATGTAAATTCATGCGAGCAACACGTTAAAACATGCTAGCAAAATATGCTTATTCATGCTAGCAAAGTGTTAAAACGGGCTAATTAATGCTAATAACATGCTAAAACTTGCTTATTCATGTTAGCAATGTGTTAGGACATATTAACAATATGCTCATTCATACTAACAATGTGCTAAAACATGTTAATTCATGTTAATGTTTTTCTCTCCTTCTCTTTTCACTTTACTGAATTTAAAGCTTATAAAACTTTCAAACAGCTTTATCAAGCCAACATATAAAGTTTGTCCCAACAAACTTCACTTTCAAGTCAAAGTTAATGTTGTTTTAATAAACTATAACAACACTTCATATAATCGATAATGGAGAATGATAACGGTGGACTTTACCAAGTTTAATGTCTTCCAGCGGTCCTGAAAACACTTGTATGGCCTGTAAATATTTCTCCTAAAAAAACAACACAACAATTCAGTCAAACACCACCAGAAAATTCATAAAAATATCCAAACAGACACAATATATCACACATAACAGAGAATGCTGGTTACAGATGTGACATGTCAGATGTGTCCCGTACCAGCTGAGGCGGTCCTGACAGGACACACTGAGGGACTCCCGTGTCTTTGAGGGTCAAGATCATCCCTAGAAAACACAAAACACAGAGTTAAGAGTCAGGAACCTGTCAAACTCATAGCAGATCTTTACAAGAGTCTCTACACAGACAGTCAAAATCCTGCTTCATAACCAGGCAATCCGAAAGTGGCATTTCTACAATCTTGAGGTAGAAAACTTACAGGCGAAAATAAAAATTGGAAAAGCTTCAAATGCAACAGAACAAAATCCTAAAGCACCTGATAAACCGCCGACCGTCTCCCAGCTCATCCTGGTGAGGAAGATATTGTCCAAGCGAGCAATTTTCATTCTGGATACACAACAAATACATAAAAACATGCCATATGAACACAGAGCAGTGTCATTACATCACTTCACAATGAATCTGTGTTCGTTTGTCTCTTACTTGTGCTCCTGCATCAGTCTCTGTGTTCCTTCAGCACAGTTGAACAGATACCTGCATATCAAACACATGATTTACAACTAACATAGTGTACTATACTGTAAATAAAGGTGGCTTGACATTCAATTACACTCAATTTCACTAATAATTTCACCAATAAACCCTGTATACTGCTTAGATCAGTGGTTCCCAACCACATTCCTGGAGTACCCCCAACACTGCACATTTTGCATGTCTCCTTGATCAAGCACACCTGAATCAAGTCATCAATTCATTAGCAGAGACTCCAAGACCAGAAATGGGTGTGTCAGACAAAGGAGACATGGAAAATGTGCAGTGTTGGGGGTACTCCAGGAATGTGGTTGGGAACCACTGGCTTAGATGTTTAGTGGTTCAGGAATTTATTCAATTTACTCATAATTAAAATAAATAATTAAATTAAAATAAATGCTTTTATCTAAATACATGAATCTCTTAAGTTAATTTTTGTAAAAGTTGATTTTAAATGAAAGATAAGTGATCATATAAATACTCAAATAAATAGTCAAATAATAAAATAAAATTTGAGATTTTATAATATATATTTTATATATTATTTACAGGTAGCACTGCGATTTTGCTAAAATATTTATATAATTATGTATAATTCATGAACTAAGATAACATTATATTACATAAAGTTTAACAGTAAAATATTTTGAAATATCATGATATATTCTAACTATTTGTTTCATATATTTATAAATAAAGTTAAATAACGATCAAATAAAGTTTGAGATTTTATAAATACATATTTTATATATTATTTACAGGTAGCACTGTGATTTTGCTAAAATATTTATGAATTTTATAATTCATCCACTAATGAACTACATGAAGTTTAACAGTAAAATATTTTGAAATATCATTTTAAATCGAACATTCACAAATGTTATTCATATATTATTCATGTAAGTATATAATGCATATTTATATTTATAAACTACTGATTTGTTAAGCATTACATAATATGACAATGTTTGTTAATGATATTTAAATGAAGAAACGAATGAATTATCTTTATTTTTATTAAATATATTATTAAAGCAATTCATGTTATTTTGTTTTTAATAACGTTGTATAATTTATTATTATAAATTTGTATTATTAATATAACAAACATTATATACTTCTTAGATGTACGGTGGTTTGTTTATAAATATTATTTACAGACAGCACTAAGATTTTGCTAAAACTTTTAAAATGATTCCTCAGTCAATTCAATTTCCTTGAAACATTTTTATAAATATTTTTAAATGTATATAATGCATAATTATGTTCATAAACTACTTATTTGTTAAGCATTACATAAAATGCTTATGTCTGTTAATGTTATTTGTGAAACTTATGAAATGTTACCTTTATTTTATTTATTATTATTATTAAGCAATACTATAATTTGTATAATAAGCAGACATGTCACTGAACTCTGCTTCACACTTTTTTTATATTTATGTTTTACTAATGACGCATTAATGCAAACATGGTTACTGATATAATGCTGTAATATTCCACACTAGTTTTGACAGATCATTGTTCACGTGACTCTGTCATATAGCGTGAGATCAGCTCGCACCTGTTATACTCGGAGAAGACATACAGCGAGGCGCCATTATCGCGACTCCCGGCGCCCGCGACCTGCACATAGACGGTAGAGGGCCCGTGCAGCTCGCCCTGCCTGCGGCTGTCCCTCGTCTTCACATGTCGGCGCGTGTCTTTGAGGGGTCTGCTCTTCCCGGAGGTGTGTGTGTCCATCAGTGTCAGCAGAGTCTCTTCACCGACTCTCAGCGCTCTGTGTGTGAAGAAAGAGCACCGGAGACGCGCGAGCATAATAAACACCGAGCGGCTACACGGAGCGGCTCATAACGACAGCTCGACGAAAACAAACATATCACGAGAATCAATGCTCCGTTAGTTTGTGAACAGTACAGCAGTCTGAAGGACTCACACATGTGTGTTGGTCCTAGACGCGCTTCCGACGCGTGATGATGACGACACGCATAGAAATAGAACTAGGTGGAATGACGCGTACATATTTTATATTTTCATAAAAATAAAATGCAGTCCTTATAAAATTAGTCAACAAATTTGATGTATTTGATAATTTACACGATGTGTAACTTTTATCGGACTATTATTTCCTGCAGATTTTCTCCACTCACGTGATTGATTTGTACTCAGTTTTAATTATGTTGGGGAAAAATAACTTGTTTGGTTTTGATAATACGGGACCCTGAAAATCAGATTATTAAAGGGATAGTTCACCCAAAATCAAAATGTTATCATTATTCACCCTTCGCCGGAAGTTTGATTGACAGGCGATCTGACCAATCAGAACGCTGATATTATGCGCCCCTCCGTGAATGTCCGCCATAAAGATACAAACAGAAGGGGCAAGTAATATGACATTAGAACTGATATTAGGCAATAGGAAATTCAGAAGAATGATAATAAAATATATAATAGATAACAGGAAATTTCAGGAGAATATAGAATATAATTTTTTTTTTTTTTTAATAATTTGTATGTATATGTACGTATGTATATATGTGTGTATATATTAGGTATAGATGGATGTAGATACATATAGATATAGAATACTACCCATTGTCACTTCACACTCCAGTTCAGTTGGTGGCGGTAATGCACCAAAAGTTGGCTTGCCCACCGCCAATAAACGTTACAAGAAGAAGAAGAAGAAGAATGTCCGCCATTTTGTCCGACAAACAAACCAGTCCGACAAAGCAGGTGTAGTGTAGTAGACTAACATCGGCAATGAAAAATGGTGAAAAGGTGCTCGTATTGGACTTGCAAAGCGGACAGCAGGTACCCAGAAAGGCTGTGGAACATACAGTTTCACCCGTTTCCTAAACCTGCAACAAACCTGGAGAAGTGTATGAAGTGGATACGTTTGTGTGGACGGCCTCAGCAACTGAGTTTGGACAAGCTGAGGAATCATTCAACAGCCAAACACTTCTATGTGTGTTCAAAGGTAATTCAATTATACATACCGCACATTTTTAACAGTGTAGATATTTTAAAGATATTTTACAAGATGTCATAACCGGAGAAATGTGTTTTCAAAAGCCTAACGTAACGAGGATATCTAGCTAAACAGTTAGCCAAACATTAGCAGGCCTAACAGTTTTGCTTGACATTTTTGCTCTGTCCTGTATGAATTTCCTTTCAAGATGCTTTAGGCGTAATTTAGGATGACTAAATCTATTCCTCTGTCATTAAACTCCAGCACTTCGTTGACGGCCGACCGACACCCGCTCATCCTGATCCTCTGCCAGCATTGAAATGTGACCGTAGTAACGTTACACCTGTGAGACGTCCGCCAAAGTCGCGAACAGTGTCAGTGCCAGCAAGAAAAAGACGAGTTGACAGCATGCCAGACAATGCTGAAAACAGCAGGTGTTTCTCCTATATAAAAAGCAAATAATAACAATGCAATGTTTTTATTTTATACATACGATACATTACAATCACATTAGTTGTCATAGAACCTGCTAAGCATATTATATTGGAAATATTAAATGTATATGTCATATTTACAGAGTCAGGTGTGATCTACAAGGCGTTTCCATGGATATTACAGGAAAGATGGCAACAGAATCATTAATGGAGGATACCACTACAGAGGAGAGCACTATATTCATTGATATAGGTATGTGTTTTGTTTTTGTTTGTTTTTGGTACAGCAATCTCTCTAACTGCACAGGGCTGGTAGGAAATACTCAAAAAAGAACCAGTCTAGTTTAGTTTTCATTTTCCCCCACATTTCTGCATCAAAGTGAATACGCTCCAGATGGTAGTCATTGTCACATTTCACAAAAAAGTCACACCATGACATCCCAGTTATCCCCATCTGTCCTATAACTTGGTAATAGTACTCATGATTACGTTTAAGACTGTAGGAGTCACCACTGTGCTTTTGGAGGTATTTACAACCTGTGTAGCTGTACTGGTCTGGGCACTTTATTTCTAAAAGGCCATAGCTTTTGTCGTAGCCACGCTTAAGGACTTTCCTGTCAGGAGAAGTACCCAAATGGCGGGCATTGGGATTGACGACAAAGCACTTGGGTAAAGTTGGTTTTATATTTGCACATTCGGACTTCTGATAAATTCAGACTTTCCAATAAATGTGCAATAAATTAATGTTTGCGAATTTTAAGCAGCGACATGATATTGACAACCAACGACTGTCAACTTACAACATTTTTCACAGTCGATCAAAATAGGCAAGTATATTTTTAATGGCATATTTACTTGTGAATGTCCACTGAATGTCCAATGTAGTGTGATTAACAAGACTATTGAATACGGATGTCCGAATGTGCGAATATAAAACCAACTTTACCCAAGTTGACAAAGCCACACGTGTAATCTGGGTTTCCTGTAACTTCTGTGTAGTGGGCTGCAGCAACTGGCTCAAGCTCCAGGCCTCTCTTCATTGCTGTAGTTTGCAGTGTTGTCTTCCTCTGCATGCTGGTGGCAAGCTGCTCGTAGTCTGCTCTCCTAGAGTATACTCTTCTTGAAAGAGGATGAAGTAAGACGAGAAGAGCGGACGCAATGCCAGATGTTGTTGATGCTCTGTTGTCTGGTTTCTTTCTCCAGTGCCTCTGATTCAGATTTTGTTATCATCATGGCATTGTAGCGTTGTGTTTGCTCTCTTGTTAGGACTGTACAGAAGGAGCTTGGTTGTGGTGGCAAAGGGAATGCTGGAAAATCATCAGATTGAGTAGGGTTTGATAGGGAGGATCTTGGCCAAGTGTTGTCCACTAATGGGAGCTAGACACAAGAAAAGGAAAAAAATAATATTGCAATGTTTGTAAGTTATTTACATTGTTTATGTCCTGTGCTAATAAAACACTAGTTCTAATCATTTTATTCTTATGTTTACAGAGTACATAGCTGACTAAGCCCAAATGGGAGAAAAACAGGAGGAACTGAAGGCTCTTCTCGCTCAAAAATAAAAAGAAAATGATCTGCTAAGGGAGGAAAAAAATGCAAACTGGTCTGGCTCCTTACCCACTAACACCAGAGCAGTGTGCCTAACAACTTTGAGTACTGCACTGGGTTCACATATGATGAGTTTAACAAACTGTGCAGATTTTTCAGACTACCAGATAGTGAAACAATCCCACAAACACACATTCCCTTGACATATGAAACATTGAACAGGCAAATCCGCAATATGCCTTTACGGCAACAATTTCTACTTGTAGACTGAGACAAAATTTTGACCTCAAAGAGCTAGCTTTCAAATTTCAAATCGATATGCAAAGTGTTAGCACTTTGTTCAGTTCGTGGGTTGACTTCATGTATGGCAGGCTAGGTAATGTGTCTGTTTGGCCTCACAGGGACATCATCACAGAAAACATGCCTGAAATCTACAAAGCAGAGTTTCCAACAACTTTTGCCATTCTTGATTGCACAGAGCTGAAGATAGAGAAACCCAGCTCATTGTTGGTGCAAAGTCAGACTTATTCTAACTATAAGTCCACTAACACACTTAAGTCTCTGATAGCCTGTGATCCTCGTGGCTCCATTATGTTTACATCTACACTTTACACTGGATCAGTTGCTGACCATGAGCTATTTAGACAGTGCAAAATCAAAGATTTACTGAAAGATCTGCTTCAGTGTGGCTACCTAAAGATAGGTGATGGGCTCATGGTGGATAAGGGGTTTCTCATTGAGAAAGATGTAAAGGAGCTTGGCCTTGAACTAAACATTCCTCTATTTGCAAAATCAAATATACAAGTCCCAGATGTTGAGATAATAAAGCAAATAGCCAAGCACAGAGTGCATGTAGAAAGAGCAATAGCCAAAGTCAAAAAATTTAAAATAGTATCTGGCAGGATCCCTAATTCCATGTTAGGAAATATAAATCAGATATGGTTTGTGGTGTGTATGTTGTCTAATTTCCAGCAACACATCATTCAAGCATAAGCTGCTGAAGAGCCACATATGGACAGCAAAGTGCTGCAGTTAACTCATGTGCAAAAAACAAAACGAATTATCAGCACCCTGATGTAACTGCTCCTTAAAATATTTAATGTATAAATGGTAACGTTTCTACCAACTAGTCTTCATCAGGCAAAAAGATGAAGACCAGTTGGTCGAAACGTTGCTATTTATACATTTAGATATCTCAAGGAGCAGTTACATCAGGGTGTGGATAATGTTTTGTTAGGGTTTGAGGAATGTGTGCATCTTTTTTGTATTATCAAATTATATATATATATATATATATATATATATATATATATATATATATATATATATATATATATATATATATATATATATATATATATATATATATATATATATACACACACACATACACCAGTCCAGTGCGATGTGATAATGATAATAACAGTTATAGTTAATATAACTTATAGTCATTCATTCATTTATAAACTAATGTATAGACTATAATTATATGCATATATAAACATAATATACATATCACACACATATAGACATATATAGATTCATATTTCCATTTCCCTCATTCCAATATCTGTAGAATTGTTTTCTTGGCGATAGTTAGAGAAATAAGAAGAGTTCTGGTATACGTTGTAGTATGCCTAAACTAAAAAGCAATCGTATAGACATTATTTTATTCCCACTGATGTAAGACTTTTAAACTTGTAGGATGTCAGAATGTTGTTTGCTGTTTTTGTTTTGTGTGTTTTGTATGATATGTTTACAAATGTTATGCTGCATCAAAAATTGTAATAAACTTTGAACCTTAAGTATTTTCATATTTATCAACTTCTGTACTGTTGCCAAGTAAACGGATTGATTTTGTATTTTTGAGTTAACCCATGTGGCCACAATTTCTCTCTGCCTGCCACAATTTATTAGAATTCATTTGCATTTTGTATCCCATGTTTAACATTTTACACTTTCTTGTTATATTGTGAATGTTTTTCTTTTGTAATAAACTGTGTTTGCCCACAATTAATAAATTAACCTTTTTAAATCTGTATCAAGTTTTAATCTTTATCACTGCTTTACCTGGTAGCTCAAACCACCTTCAAGAGGTATACTTTTCCTGACCTACTGCTACATCTATTGGTGGCCTGTTTGCTCTGTAGCTCACAGGTGTCCCTGTCAATCCTCTGAGTAACTCAAAATCATCATCTGTCACTTCAGACAAGGCTCTGCAATATACAAAATTCTTGTCTACTTGTGTCATAAAAGTACTGGTACTCCAACGCCACAGTATGTTACATGGTTTATCATATTTGCTATTTATAAAGTATAAAAAACAACTTACCTGTCATTGCTGTAGTGACAGCAGACAGGTTTCTGTTTTTGGTTTTTCTTAGCCTTCGCCACCACAACAGCTGTTACTGGCAGCTGTGATACTTTTCTGCCTCTTGGCTTATGCCACTGTTGTGGCAGGCTTGTGGAGGACTGGGCTGACACACTACTAATATTTTTTGCTTTACAGAGGTCCAGGGTATAGATCAGACCAACGATATGCGTGCAGAAACCTGTGGAGCTAACCAGACGTTATAGCACACTAATAAAGTTACGGTAGTTAAAGGTGCTACAAAGGATCTTTTCGTCGACTGAGGAAGTTAGTGAGTTTTTGAAATGAGCGCATGCGTAAGAACAACCCCCCTCCTTCACGGCTTATTTTGAGGGAACGCCTCCCAAAACTCGTGCACGAGTATTGGAACACGAGTGTTTACCACCGGCATTCGCTGTGTCGTGTTAGTGGATTCATTATGTCGGACTCACCGCAGGTAACTCATAATCTGCAGTTGTTACTCCTGTCTCCTGACAAAAACATTGCATGCGGCGCCTGTGGAGTGTGGAAAGTTACTGGAGTGCGCAGCCGCGCTCGTCTCTCACAAGGAACGTCACGGCAGTGATTGACAAGCCAGAGGGCCAATCGTTTACGCGATGATCGCGTAAACGATTGGCTGATGTTTTTAAGGCCCTACCTCGTGCACAGATGATGTATATTATTACTTTCAGTGCACCTAATAAATAGTCTTTTATCAGTTAGTAAAGACAATTTCAAGTAATATTGCAAATATTATAAAACAAAACATCCTCTTTAGCACCTTTAATGCTAGCTTATAAATACATGGTGGGTTTTATATATATATATATATATATACACATACAGGTGCTGGTCATATAATTAGAATATCATCAAAAAGTTCATTTTTTTATTGTAAATTATTTTTAAAAATGAAACTTTAATATATTCTAGATTCCCTACATGTAAAGTAAAACATTTCAAAAGTTTTTTTTTTATTTTTTTATTTTTTTTATTTTGATGATTAGAGCATACAGCTCATGAAAGTCCAAAATCCAGTATCTCAAAATATTAGAATATTTCCTAAGATCAATCAAAAAATGGATTTGCAAAACAGAAAAGTTCAAGTTCTTTAAAGTACAGTATGTTCATTTGTACACTCAATACTTTGTCGGCAGCACATATTACAGTAAACGACTTGCTCATAGCACAAATTACAGCATCAGTGAAGTGTGGCATGGAAGTGATCAGCCTGTGGCACTGCTGAGGCACTATTGAGCCTTCAGATCATCTGTATATTGTTGGATCGACTGTTTCTCATCTTTCTCTTGAAAATATCCCATAGATTCAGGTTAGGCATGTTGGCTGGCCAATAAAGCACAGTAATATCATGGTCAGCAAACCACTTGGAAGTGTTTTTTGCACTGTGGGCAGGTGCTAAAGTCCTGCTGGAAAAGGAAATCAGCATCACTACGAGACCACTTTTTTTTCCAAAAGCTATATTTCTGAAAATTTAATTCAGATCCAAAGTTATTGTTCTCAGGCATGCACCACATCCTGAAATATATGTACATTCTTAAGTTGAAGGCATTACTGCCATGGCCTCACTTTAAAGTCACTGAGTAAAAACTGGCACAACTCACCCCACTTTCCCCTAGTCTAATAATTGAGCTTTGTAGTTTATAGGCTAAACTATGGGCAAAAGTACTTCAATTGATTAAAATGAAATCAAAAATAAGCAGAACTAGATAGAAATGTTCAACTTTGAAGTTGGCTTGAGAAAGTCGGATCAGAAAGTTGAAAGTCTGAAGTGAATTAAGTAGTTTTAAAAGAGATGATAGATAGATAGATCGATCTACACTTTAAAAAGTAGCAAACACAGAGTCCTTTCCATATTCCTCAGTTTTATTTATAATATCAGCACATAGTCATTGTACAGTGAGGATGTCCTCGTTACAGAAACCCCGGCCACCTCTGCGTCAGTCACCTTAACATACAAAACACGTGTTTAATATCACATACATGAAGAGGAGGGGACCAGACACGAGCAGATTCCAGTACGTCGAAGGCTTTCCGAATCATATATTCCACAAGTGATTTCAGAAGTATAAATACAATTCCAGGCTTATTTATTATTTATTATTTTATATCTGTTTAAAATCACTATTCTGAGAGAGAGATGGGGGCGGTTTGAGCGCCGCATGTGTCCCGTCAGATGCGTGTGTGTTTATACGCTTTACAGATGTGTGTGTGATGAGAGAAAGAGAGACAGTGAGAGAGAGAGAGAGAGAGAGAATCATGGGTAGGAGGTATTTTACAGTCGAGCTTGAATTGAACACCGTTCTGTCGCAGCCGGTGCTCTTGTGTACGCTTTCCCGTTTTAATACTGCAGTTCTGTGATGAAGCAAATCTTTACACCATCTCATGTGCGCACGTGGATGTGTGTCAGTCCATGTACATCGGAGAGCTGGGAGACGCCGGCATCTGATCCAGGATCAGGCAGACGTAGCTGGCCACGTCGACCGTACGCTCCTCGTAGATCTGAATGAAGGGATGTTTCTGACAGACAGAAAGAGTTTGATTTACTTTCATTTCTTTAACTGAACTCCACTTCTTGATTTATAGTTCCTCAGAATCCCTCTCAAATGCTTTTATCACATTTGAAGCATAAAAGGGGTCGTTAAGATGGCTTAAAATGACTTAAGACAAGACAAATATACTTTAGAAATGCTAAAACAGCTAAAAATCAAGACTAAAGGACTGTTCACACCAACGAACAATAACGGTCTGTTTATTCTAAGCTCATACAACATGTTTTTGCTGTTCTTGTTGCATTTACAGGCTTTCACCAGCAGATGTCCTCAGCATGCTGTGTTTCGAGTGAACAGCTGTAATGTAATCCATCTATCTAACAGTGAATTTACCTGACACAGTCAATATAGTGGAATAAAAACAACGCCTAGTCCTTTTAACTGCAACTTCAAAGGAAGCAAGATGATGTTGTCGAAACTAGCACTGGATATCTGAGGTAATTTGCTAGCCTGGCATTATGATCTCATCGTTAATACTTCTTAATACATTTATTCCAAGGGTATGACCGATTGATTTCCATATATCCATTTTCTTTCAAGTATCCTTGAAAAAATGGTTTGACACGTCAAACAGTGGTGGCTTTTTCTGGACCTCATCGATTAACTTCTTGAGTCCTTAAATTAGAACTGATTCTGATTGGCTGTCAGTGTTTTATTGTTTAACAGCTGGAAGAAATTGTTCTGAATGTGATCCCAACTATATCGTTTCTCTATATAGTTATTGTTATAGTGGTGTGGACAGTGCTATTCTTTTATATTAGAACGATTTTTAGAACTATAGTTATCATTCTTGGTGTGAACGGGCCTTTAAACTGACATCAGATTTCTTATTTTATTACCTCAACAACTGTCTTGGGAGGAAAAAAAGGTATTCCCACAAACTGCTGGGAAATTCAGTTCTTAAATTCCGTAATTTATCTAAAAATAAAACTTTTAGGTTAAAATGTATAATATGCATAAAGGAAAGTGCAAAGTTCAGGTGCTGTGAATCAGTTTACATAGTCTTTCAGCGTAGCAAATTATTATTTTTTGTTAATTTGATCTCAGATAATATGAGATAATTTAATAATAATAACAGTAATAATAGCTATTCTTATACATATTAACATGGCATCAAAATTAACTATTTACTTTCGTAAATTTTGCTGCTCTTATGTTTGCACGGATCATTAGTGCATGTTATTATAATTATAAAGAGATAATTTTATTAATAAAATTACTATTAATACAATACAGGGTTATTATAGTAAACTAAAAGTAAAACCATTAAAAATATTTTGTTACTCAAAATAAAATTAACTGAAATAAACTGATTAACTGAAATTAACATTAACTGAAATATAATAAAATATATAAATAAGTTTAGCTTGATGTACTAAAATAATTAAAACTAAAACTGAAATAAAAATTAATAAACACTAGAGAAATTAAGAAAAAAAAAAAACTAATAAAAATGACCCAAAACAAAGTTACTAAAACTTTAAAATTTAAACGAAAAAAAAAAAAATAAAAAAAAATACTACTAATATTTAATATTGAATAATAACAAATATTATTAAAAACTACTATAGTATCTGAAAGATAATACTGCGGCAATAATAATAACAATTTGTATTAATTAATTTATTTTATTAATGCAAATATTTATTACAATAATATTATTGTTGTTGGAAATGCTGTTATCCAGCTTCCTCTATCTTTGGACAAATTAATTTCCATGACTGTTGATTTGGATAATTGATAATTGATTTAACCAATCAAACACATTGTAGCATCATTTCCATTACCAAGTTTTAATTAAATAGCATAATCTGCAGGACACGGTAAGGATTATGTTTGGTTTTGGTTTCATTTAATCTGTTCCTATTTACCAATTTCCCAGTTAGTTTCTTTGTTTGTTAATTAGTCCCACGCACCTGTTCGGTTATAAGCCCTGTGTTTCCTCAGTTCTTCATCTGGTTTTATGTTCATGTGGAAAGCTAAAATTCATTCTTCCTTCGTGTGAGTCTTTAAACGTGACTGACACTGCTTGAAATGTCATGCTAATTAACTTTAATTCTCGGCAGAAAGTGCCGAATGCGTCACTTCAGCATGAAACAGGAACTCACCAGAAGCTCTTTGTACTTTGGCCTCTTTGACTCGTCCTTTGTAAGGCTGTAAGAAACAAAAACAATAAAATATTAAAGTAAACCCACTGTGAGTCAAATTCATCATCAGTGCAATGTTGATCTCTTGCAGTTGCTCTGGACGAGCAGCAGGAGGCGTCATGTGCATCATGTGATCTGAGTTATTACATCCCGTCTGCTGAGTCAGCAAACTCTCAGAAAGAGGAAACGCTGGCAATCACAGGGAAGCGTGTGACTGCAGATGTGTGTCTCACCACAGGTTGACGAAGTTGATGAATTTGGGGGAGAACTGCCTCTCCTCTGAGCTGCTGAGCTGCGGCGGGTCGCCCTTCACCACCTGCGTCAGCTGATCAAACACGCTGTTCCACTTCGGGTAGGGAAACCGTCCTGTGGCCAGTTCATACTGAAACACACACACAATAAGAGCAGACTTTCAATATCAACAAACGTTGACACCATTAACCACATGACCAGATCACACATCCTCCTCACCAGCGTGATTCCCAAACTCCACACGTCTGAGCGCACATCATAACCCTGTCTGGAGGCGCTGGGGTCTATCCTCTCCGGCTGAAACACAAAAGAAAAACAACATGCATGTCACAATTACCTTCTCTCTTTATCAGTTTTGCTGTTCAAACAGTGTACCATTATATTAGGAATATTAGTTTAATAAAGTATTATCAATTATTATTCATATTCTGTTTATTTTAATATATTTTGTCACTAAATATCCTATTAAAATATTACCATCAATATTTTTATTAAAATACTATTTAAAGATTATTATTAATAAAAATAAATAAAATATGTATTTTAATATTTTTGTATTGTATTTAATATTTTAAAATGTGCTATTTTATGAATTAAAATAAGAATAAAATAAAAAATGCAGTGCATGTTATTCTAAAATAATCATATCAATATTATATTCATATATATATATATATATATATATATATAAAAATCAATTATTCATGTTTAATTTATTTTTTTATACATTTTATTACTAAATATCCTATTAAAATATAAGAATCAATATTTTTATTAAGATACATATAAAATAAATTATTTTTGATTTTATTATATTTTAATATTTTAACAGGTAATAATATAATTTACTACATTTTGCTGCTCTTATTTAATTATTAAATTAAAATTATTATTAAATTAATAATTTAATTTAAAAATTATGAATTTTTAAATTAATTATTAAAAATTATTAATTATTAAATTTAAATTAAATTAAAATAATTTTATTTTATTAATAAATGTAAGTAATGGTTTACTTTTAATTGATTTTTCTACATAAAATTATAAATAATCCTGATTAATCCTAAAAAAATGTATTCTAGTTGATAAATTCCAGTCCTGTCCAACATGATTCATGGCTGAATATTGTGTTTAACTCAGAAATGCATTATAGCTGGTTAAATGCAGTGCGAATTTTTATTTTATGCTGTTTAATGATTCATGACTTTAAAGAGCCACTATGAATGATCATGGGCTCTTTCCTCAAGGGACACACAACTGATAAAATGTCTTGAAGTCAGTCTAGAATGAATTGCAAGAGCGCAGCAGAGTGATTTTCCAGCACATCAGACGGTCTGTGCTGATCAGACGCTTTACAGGTCAAAACATGAGAGAAACAGATGTGCTCCCGTCCAGACAGCAGCATGTGTGTGTGTGTCACATGCTAACAGCTGTGCATGTCACTCAACACACCTTAATCATGTTTATAGACTGATGATGTCATAATGCAGTCGGGATGAGATCATGGCGCTCAAATTAGACTATGACATCATCAGCAGCAGAGGGACTGCAGAGCGGAGCTTCATTCATGGATACTCCTGCGGTTACATCATTCTACAGCGGACACACGCTCCACTTGAAGGAGGAGGACAGGATATTACTGAATTACTGAAATCCTGTAATTACATTTTTTTTTTTTCATTTTCATTTTTTTGTTGTTGTTGTTCTAATTTTCTAATATTTTTACAAAATGTAATTACATTATTTTTGTGAATAATAATAAAAAAATACAGCACTAGCAATGCTGTCTTTAAAAAATAAACTGAATATCATTTATTGCAGCAAATAAAATAAAAAATCTGTTTGCATCAATAGAAGATGGCATGTCCAAGAAACATCATTAAAGACATTCTTTTTTTATAATGAGGAATAATATAATATAATATAATATAATATAATATAATATAATATAATATAATATAAATTCAGATAGTGCAAGAGAACTAGAGGCTGTGTTACTGTAATAGTATCACCAAATATACGAATACACACCCTACTGTTCGAAATTTTGGGGTCTGTAAGAAATAACATACACATATGTATACGTATGTATTTAAGAAATGTAAGGGAATTAATACTTTTATTCAGCAAGGACGCATTAAATTTATCAAAATTGTCAGTAAAGTAGCGTTGTCACGATACTGGAATTTCCAACTTCGATACAATCAATACCTTGAAAAATATCGATATTCGATACCATATTAGATACCACAGGAAAACTGCCATATATACCACCATACAGATAATTTGTTATAAGCTCATAATTTTTTTATAATTTGTATAATTTTATTGTAGCTTACACACAGCTCAAGGAGGCTTTTGACAAAAAGGCACAAATTGCAAACAATAGCACAAATAATTAAAATAGAATAAAGAGACAAATGAAATAAACATGTCTTTAAATTTTTCAGGTGAGTCTAACAGTAGTATTCAGGTAAGAAATAATACAGAAATGAAAGTAATCAAATGTAAAATAACATTATAACAATATTTTTCATTGTAAAAATGAAATATAGACGGAATGCTTACAATTTAAGAGCAAAGAGTGATTTTCTCTTTTTCTTTTGTTCTTTGATTAAAATAACAGACAGCAGCAGGATTATTAGGCTGCTGTCACTTTAGGAGCTTATGCACGGATCCAATATACTGTTACACCACATGCGTTTTCTCTCAACCTTACGTTCCAAAACTGACTGTTTACCTGAATGCTCGGCAAGACGGGCATTTTGACGTAAATTTGTATGTATTTGACCGTTTAAGCGCAATAAGGCAGGAAAAGAAGTCAACTTGGTTCTCGCAAGCGGAGCCGTTTGAGAGAAAGTTTGATGAGAACGCCACTTATGTAGATCGGTGGTGTGAGCGCAAAACCTGCGGGAATGACTAAAAATATGCACAATACAAGCACTATTTAACCTGAGTGAATGAGACGAAAGAGAGAGGAGGTGGATATACTGCAGAAACTAAGTATTGGAACCGTTTCAGATATATTTTAGTATTGATACATATTTTTGACAACACTACAGTAAAGACATTAATAATATTACAAAAGATTACTATTTCAAATAAATGCTGTTCTTTTCCGTTCACCATATAACCCTTAAAAATAAGGGTTTCCACAAAAATATGAAGCAGCACAAATTATTTCAACTGATAATAATCAGAAATGTTTCTTGAGCATCAAATCATCATATTATAATGATTGCTGAAGGATCATGTACCACTGAAGACTGGAGTAATGGTGCTAAAAATTCAGCTTTGATCACAGGACATTCACACAGAAAACATAATTTAAATAAATAAATAAATTAATTAATTAATTAATATATAAATGAATGACTCTTACTGCCATATACGGTCTGCAGCCTGCATCTCTGGTTTTGGCAATGGAGTCGACCAGCTGCCCACTGATGCCAAAATCACACAGCTTAATGTTGCCTTTTCTGTCCAGGAGGATATTTGATGGCTTTATATCTGCAGAGAGATTGTAAAACAGCATCTAAACCCAAGAGTCTTCTTACACTAAAACATGCAAACAAATCTAAACTGATGGAGATAAAATGGCAGCATCATCATTCCGCCTGTCTTACCTCTGTGAATAATTTTCAAGTTTTCTTTTAAGTGGTTAAGTGCTTTCACAGTCTGAAACCACACAGAAGAAGAAAAGAGAGCATGTTAATGAATGTCTACCAATACATCGCTTATTAAAAGGTCTGAATAAAAAAATAACCCACAGCTAATGTTATTTTCCCTAAAATCTCTTCTGGAATCACTTCGTCTAAAGAGGAATAAACGTATTTGTAGAATTTGTCGAAGGAGGTAGACATGAGCTCCATGCATATCCAGCAGTCCCCCTAAAAAACACAAAATAAGTGTTTTGTGCTAGAAAGACTCTGAGAAAACACGAGATGTTCAGCAGACAAAACAGACAAACCTCTCTGAAAAGAGCTCCGTAAAACTGGACGATGTAGGGACAGTCGCTGCTCCTCATGACCACATCTAGATCCATCAGCAGCTGCTTCTGCTCTCGCTCGTCTACCGTCGACCTGATCCTCTGTCACACAAACGAGCATTAAACGTGACTGTCCGCAGAAAGTCTGATTCACGTTGCAGCTTATTGTTATCTGGTTGATTTCATATTGCACAGATAATGTATAAAAGTACAATATGATTTACTTCCCAAATGCATTC
Source organism: Ancherythroculter nigrocauda (assembly GCA_036281575.1). Lineage (NCBI taxonomy): Eukaryota > Metazoa > Chordata > Actinopteri > Cypriniformes > Xenocyprididae > Ancherythroculter > Ancherythroculter nigrocauda. The sequence continues at coordinate 61,750,918 of VTFQ01000001.1, read as the reverse complement.
AGAGGCTTTTTGATAAGGGCAAGAACAAATATAACCAATAGATGCATGTCTGTCAAACAGGTGAAATAACTGACAAGGAATTAAGAATGTGTTCAATTTGCAAATGTAAAAACATCTAAAAAATTAAAGTAATAAACAAATATATAACTGTGGATCTGTGAAACAATAGTTTTTAACTTTCAAAATCAACCTTAAGAATAAAATATAGCTGCAAGCAGCAATTAAGGGGCCAAGCACAACAGAAGCAAACATGGAAGCTAGCAGCAGACCAACAATCTCATAATAGACTGTGTTAAAAACTGAGACAAAATTCACTGCATGACAATTTTGAAATCAATTAGACTGTACTGTAGTTAGAGCCAATTTTATGTTTTGTTCAATTATAGTGCACCAAGTGGTGCAGTCCCACTATTTTTTTTTTTTTTTGTGTGTGTGTCCTCTGAGTGCCCCCATGCATAAGTAGGCCTATGTCAAATTTGGTGACCATATCTCATTTTGTTTAGGAGTTATAGACATTTGTATGCATGAACACATAAAAAAATTACCCATCTGACTTTGCATTTTTTGCCATTTACAATCAAAATTTTGACTTTTGGCCATTAGCATATATTCAATGACTTATGTTTCCAATTTTTCTATGGTGTTTTCATGTGTCGATCAGACTAACAGTTTCAAAGATATTAACGAAAGTTGTTTAAATGCATGTGAATATTGGATTTTACCACTAAGTGGCGCTGGCTTGAAACTTCTCAGACACCTTCAGGGCATCGTACCGGAGACCCAGACTAAGTTTTGTAACGATACACTAATGTGTTTATAAAATACAGCATTTTACTACAAAATTCAAAATGGCCAACGCCCAAAATGTCCACTATGGGAAAATTGGATATTATTCGACTCTGCATGCTGCCCCGAATCGTATGATTTTTGGTCATGCTTTTTGGGCATGCCTCAGGTCATGCTTGTGATGACATGTACCAAGTTTGGTCTGAATACAATAAAGGGTTGGGGTGATACAGCCTTAAAACACAGCATAAAATTTGTTTGTGCTTTATTCGAGAACAGTTTGATGTATCGACTTGAAATCTACAACTTTCTGTCAGCATGGTCTGAATATAATGTGTTTCAATTTTTGTGAAAATCAGACCAACAGCCTAGGAGCAGTTTGAAAAAGTAGGTTTTTCAAAATATTCAAAATGGTGGAACGATGTTCATGATGGAAAATGGTGTTATAGGGTGCAAGGTAGCCAAGGAATCAGAGGAAAAAAAGAATTCAGTTTCTAGTCCTTAAGGTTAAAAAGTTTATGCCTCATGAGGCATAAACATAAGTGCAAGTTTGGGCAGTTGGTGGCACTAGAGGGATTGAGTTAGGGACTCCAAATATGCTATCTGTGTGCCAGATTTCATAACTTTCCCGCAAGCGGTTCTATGGGCTGCAATAGACTTCCAAAGTGGAAGAAGAAACGTAAAAATAAGTAGAAGAAGAAGAACGCCAATGGATACAATAGGTGCCTTCGGTGCTTGGCCTCTAATGAAACCAAACGATATCTGCATTCTTAAAGGTGCTCTATGTAAGAATGACAGCTAGTTGTTGAAATGGGTACTGCAGTCCAAATTCAAAATATCGTTTGCCCCGCCCCCTCCTCCTCAGAATGGATTTTCTCGCGGGTTGCCAGTTTGTAGACATGCAAGCTCAATTGACATTGGAAGGCGAGGAGACTTACACACTGATAATTAGTTGATTTACTTATTGAGTATGATGAGTTGATATCGCATTTTAATATGACCCCGTTCATAGCGATTTTTAGATGGATGCTGAGGCTTTTTAGGTCAGGTAGAATCTACGATCTCTGACACAGTCTGTTCGCTGGCTTCCATGGCTGCAATTCACTGCATGTGTTTTTCGTCAACTGGCAACCCGGGGTGGAGATATACTATTGGGTAAACTGGCAACGTGCGGTCTTGCACAGACCGAAACAAAAACAGAAATTCCGACACGGAACGCAAAGTATAATAACTGGCTGTAGCAATGGTTTTCAGAGAAACGAATATGTGAATTTATCTCAGCATGTTTAATAAATATTTGCAAACATATTATGCTATTTTTATGCTTTAGTACAGTCAAAAACTTACATGGAGCACCTTTAAAAATAAAGCTTCCAAAGTTTTTTTTTTGCAGTGATGCCATAGAAGAACCATTTTTTGGTTCCCCAAAGAACCTTTCAGAAAACAGTTCTAAAAAGAACCATTTTTTCTAAGTGTGAAGAACATTTTAAAAAATCTAAATAACCTTTTTCCACTATAAAGAACCTTTAATGTAATGGAAAGATTCTATGGATGTTAAAGGTTCTTCATGGAATCATTGATGCCAATAAAGAACCTTTATTTGTAAAAGTGTGTCTTACTTTGACAGCCATGATTTGTTGGCTGGGTTTGTGCACCATCTTGTTGACAGAGCCATACGCTCCTCTGCCGATCTCTCCGAGATCCTTCAGGTCTTCCGCCGTGAAGTCCCAGTGCTGCTCCGGAGAGATCTTCAGCTTCCCAGATGACTCGATACTGTGTGTTCGCAGCCGTTCTCTGGAAAAAAAATAAAATAAACAGATGTGCAATGTAAAGACTTTCATGAAGAGCTTGAAAGACGAAACTGAAGACTAGTATTGATATTCTTCACAGAGTTGAAGTTCAAAACTCACAGATGCAGGGGAAATTAACAGAAATGCTAGAAAAGCTAGTTATTTGAATTTCTAAAGTTTTAAATTTGGATATTTTTCTTACAAAAACCCATCACCTTCAAAAGGCTTTTATTGACTCAGATGTGACGGGAGTGAAAGAGCCATCAGATGATCCGTACTCACATGTGTGGGTTCTGGAAAGGAAGTCCGGCAGTGTTCAGAGTGATTCTGGAAGTAGGTTTGATTGGAGGATTGGCAAAATTTAACTTCAGGGCTTTACGTTTACCTGACAGAGGAGGAAGAGACACAAACACACTCAGACAGCTTGAAGATAAAGTTGCGGGTGTATTTTGTTCAGGCTGCCATAGGATGAGATCTGTAACTAAGCCATGGAAGATGTGGGAAGAGACAAAAGTTCACTAGAGACATGCACATCTGAGCACCAGGAGAGGAACCCGAGAGCCAGATTTCCTAAAGCCATCAGGACATGCTGCGGGTTTGAAACATGTTCAATGTACAATGTGGAAAAACATGAAGGGCGACGATGACTTTAGCAAATCTGGCAGCAGAGGACAGTGATTGCAGTCCGACATGCTCAAACCCTTCATTTAACATGACCAAATCAGCAAATCTTTCCCATCTATGTCCACTCGTGGCAGACAACAGATAATTAAAAAGATCTGATCACATCCAGACACAAAACGGAAGATCTGAAACAAAAAAAGAAGAAAGAAAGAAGACACTTACCTTCACCTCATGCAAAACTCAACAACCCAAACACAAAATCATGTAGGAAACTTATCTAGCGAGCAAAAGGTGCAGCGTCCATTATAAGCACTAAAAATATCCACAACAACGAAGCCAATGCAAACAATGTAACAAAACTAGTGATGCACCAAAATTTGTTTTTACCAAAACATTGAAAACAGAATAAAGTTCATTAGCTGAGAACCAAAACTGAAAATAAAGTTTGTTTCTGGGTAATTGAACTCTTTATGCAGTTCAAGGTGTCGTGTTTTCAGGTGATAAATTAAAGTTCTTTGTAGTAAATGTATTGATATTTTGATTTTGAATTTGACAAATTGTACATATTGCTACTCTAGAATAAAAAATGCATCAAATGCATAATTGAATTAAAGCAATTAAACACAAATATTTCCTCCAAAACTATTTCCAAAATTAATTTCTTTTGCTGCTTTGAGCAGAATTATTAAAAAAAAAAAAAAATGCATTAATGTGGGTTTCCGGCTCCATTATTTCTTTAAATTACTTCGTCATCCACATTATTTTATTTTATTACAGCCTTTTCTAGTATTTTTGTATTTTGGCCAGTAACTCTACCCAGTTTTCTGTAGGTATTAAAAGTAATTTCTGAGAAGAGAATATTTTTATTTTTCTGGTTATTTTGCTATAATAGCAGGGTAGTTTTGTGACACCATTTCTGCTCTTCTCATAATAAAGAGATGCAGAATTCAGTTCACAAGGATTTCTGAGAAGGACTTTCAAAATGTTATTGTTAAAAAAAGTTCATTCACAGTGTTTTGTCAAACTATAATTCAATGCTACTGTTTCCATATATAAATTATTGAAAATTAAATTGACGGATTAGAAATTAAAACAGACAACAAAGAATATTTAAGCACCAAAAACACCTTTAGATTCATGGAAAATGCTTGTTTAAAGAGTCTTTTAGAAACTCTTCTGGAGGATACACAAGTCTCTGTGAAATTAAGGACTGTTTTCCCTCCACCACAAGAATGTGAGGATTCGAATACCAGAGGAACGGCATTTCTGAAATCTCACGGCATGTGCGTCCATGTCCCAACAAGCTAGTGTTTGTTCGAGATGCACATGCCAAAAACATCCCAGCAGTGTCGAACACTAAACAAAATGCAAACCCAAGAAACAGGGAAGACAGCTACAACCCCCAAGGCAATAATCACTGCACCGGTTAGTAGAAAAGCCGTCTGAAACACCTGAAGAAACAACCACCAGAGCTTCCATTACTGTGTGTGAATGAAACGCCAGAAACTGATCAATACAGAAAGTGCTCGTGATTATTTCAGTAATCTTGATCAAGTAAAGGCTGATTTTGATTCATTTAATGGACTAAATCAAACGAAAGTGAGGACCAATCGACTGTCCAGAAGTCAATGGAAGCTCGAAGCTCTAGACTTGTGCCGATTAAACTATGACTTAATGACTTATGACTTAATTTTCATTTTTTATGGCAAACTATCCCTTTAAGTTGATCTAGGACTCTCTCAGGACAGACCGAATAACCACCCGCCACCTCTAGCATGCAGAGCAGTCAGTCCTAGACCGGCACAAGTCTAGCAGAGCCCGCGTGAGGACGGATTAGTGTCGGGCAGAGGACAGGCTTCCCCAGACCAGCGTCAGACGTGAGCAGAGCGGACAAACACGGTTTAGGAGGCTTGGCTTACTTTGGGGAAGTCCAGACAGGTTTATCTGAAACCCTGGTGGTGAGAAGAACAACGAACACTTCACTCATCAACACAGAAAGAAAAACACCTTCATTTTGTCACCATAACCTGCTCTTCACAGCGATAAAGTTCCCATTAAACCTCAAAATCCAGAAAACCACCAGACGACCTTATGTTGAGAATCTGAACCGCACTAAAACCAAACATTTGTGCCGGGATGTGCATCAGTGAACCGGTAAACATGGACACATGCAGAGGAGTTTCACACACAACAGCAACCAGAAATCAGCAGAATGTAAAATAATGGAAAATACCAGACAAAAAAACAAAAATAAAGAAGAGAAAAAAAAAAATATTCGGCAGTTCTGGGAAGAACAATTTCACAAGGTCTCACCGTGGTCCAGCATCAGGGAGGATTGTGGGTAAGAGGAGGCAAGAGATAAAGGGAGAGAAATATCATGAGGGGAAATAATGCATTTCATTGGTTTAATAACAAATTAAAAATAATCCGTCCAACTGAACTTCAGAAGTGGAAAAAGATTCATGTGTTGGAAAAAGATTCATGTTAGGTTATTTCATAACAGGTACATACACTGAAAAAATGGATTAGGTTTTACTTTGAAACCATTTTCACTCAGATATTGCTAGAAAATGTCAAAAAATAATTAAAGAAATAATGTAACACTGAATTAAAGGCACAATATGTAATTTTCACCACTAGAGGTCACTTATTCAAAACAAAGGCGTAGCTTGATGACGCCCTGATTTTGCGGAATCATGGGAGGTGTTGTCTTCACATCTACAGCCGGTGGAAAAGAATCCGATGGGACTCGGGCAGAAATCATATTCATGGATGAGCTAATGTATTAAAGATTTATTAACATTACTGTAGTATGAAGCAGGGTGCGGCTGAAAGCCGTTGGAGTGGAACGAGGCCGCTGGAGCGATTGCTAATGAGAGACGAGCGCGACACACGGCTCGAGAGCAGCAGAGCTTTTATTATGCCACAGACGACTACTTCCACTTCTTCCGGTGAAGCATATGTGAGGTATCGCAGCTGTTGTATCATATTAGATACATTTGTGTGTTGAAAGTTGTTATAATGCTACTCTGTGCGTTCGATCGGCGGCTAGTATGATTGCACACTTGTAAGCTAGTTCGATATTAGACATGAGGAAATATTGTACTCATGGTAAATCAAGAAAACTAGATTTTAACGGTAAGACTTACCGTGTTGAGCTATATAACATGATTACTTGTGTGTCTATAAATTTATCTAGTTACTCGCCTGTCTAATAAAACACATAATATATTGGTGTTTACATGGTTTCTACCAAATAAAACCAGAAACTGAGGGTAACGCAGGTATGAGTCATTCAGAGTCTTGCATGCGGGCCGTGGGTACCCGACAGGTGACCCGCCAAATTTTATCTAACAGGTGGAATGATATTTATGTGTCAGGTGCAGTGCGGGTGCGGGTCGGACGCACAGTAGGCACGGGTGGACTGCGGGTCAATTAGCCAAGACTATTCCAATTCAATTCAGTGCATTTGACAGCTGCTTTCAAATGGTCCCGTGCTTATTTGTGTTCACACTCTGTCTGAAGACTCTTAAAAGCTTACAGCAGGATTTGCAGCGCTGAGAATTGTAGCCAATCGCGCTGCATCTGATTGAAAGCTATAGTGATTACATTAAGGGAGCGCGCTTTGCTCACTCTATTTATTTAATATAGGCTATTCACAATTTGAATAAAAGTTTAAGGAGGACAAAGAGGACCAGCGGCCAGGTAAACACTGCTGAGTTTCAGAAAAGACAGAGTGCCGAGTGAATCTGCTAAAATATTTACTAAGCTTACAGTTAGACAGGCATACTAAAACTTAATTTGCACCATGAGAAAATTTTGTCTACCTAATGTTGTAGATTTAATGCGGGTGCGGGTGCGGGTTGCGGTTTTTATGTCAAACGGGTCAGGTATGGACTAAAATTAGTATTTCTGTTGGATATCTGGTTTGGTGTGCTGTTAATAACTGCGGGTTTATCAAACAGGACCCACGCAGGACTCTGATGTCACCGATAGGCAAAACACAGACACGTTCTGTGTCCTGGTTAAAATTACTTATTTCTCTGGATTTAAACATTCTTGGAAACATGGGATAAGTACAAGTCAACAAAATATAAAACTGTTCTAGGGGTTTTTGGATATTTTAATTCAAAAATCTTACATATTGTGCCGTGCCTGTAAACATGAAACCCTGAATGGATTTTTTTTTTTTTTTTTTTTTTTGTGAAACACTACAATAATAATTGGTTTTACTTACAACTTTGAAAAATAATTTTTTCAGTCTAAAAAATAAGGAAGTTTTGCAAAACAAATCCATAATGAACATGATCTACAAAAGGTAAATGTGCAACAGATTAATGTGAAGACGAGATCACTGAGATTAACTTCATAAATCATGCGAAGATAATTCATGTGTGTTTCCTCCTCCTGTGTAAATGTGAAGCCAATGAATAACCTTCCCAACCGCACCAGACAAATCACGTCAGACAGCGTTTTCAGGAAATACAGGAATGGACTGCTGTGATTTTGGAGAAGCACGGAAAACGTGAGAACTGTTTTCAACAAAAACAGGCAACTAATACAAAACTGAAGGGTTTCTACATTGAGATTCAATAACTGGATATTAACTGTCATATAAAGAGACTGAAACCAATGCAGAACAGAGTAAATAAAGTCCTCTTGTAATTATTTTTTCATGTTTTACTGTCATTTTTACTACAGCATCTTAAATTTTCTAGTACAACAATTTTTAATTTAAAAAATCTGCATTATATTGGCTTAGTGAATCTTAGACCAAAACGAACCAGTAAGTGTCAGCAATACATGTCAAGACAAATAAAACTAATTGTAATGAGCTTGTTGATAACTTTATGATAAACTAAATTCAAACACATTGGTGTCCTTGTTCAAACCTGCAATCTTTCTGTCACCAGCTCATATATTTTAACCACTATACACCAAACCATGTCCAAAATAAATCAAGACCATTGAAAGTCGCATTTTAAAGGGATAGTTCACCCAGAAATGAAAATTTGATGTTTATCTCCTTACCCCCAGCGCATCCAAGATGTAGGTGACTTTGTTTCTTTAGTAGATCACAAATGATGATTTTTAACTCCAACCATTGCCGTCTGTCAGTCAAATAATGGGAGTAGATGGGAACTCTATCAATAAGAGTAAAAAAAAAACACGACAGGCAAATCCAAATTAAACCCTGCGGCTCGTGACGACACATTGATGTCCTAAGACACGAAACGATCGGTTTGTGCGAGAAACCGAACAGTATTTATACGTTCAGCACTCGGTTAGTGAGGTCTGATCGCGCTCTGACAACGGCAGTGATCTCTCGCACTTATACTTCAATGAGAGCTAGACATCACTGCCGCTGTCAGAGCGCGATCAGACCTCACTAACCGAGTGCTGAACGCAGTTGGACATAGTGGTGTATTAAAGTTAAAAAATTATATAAGTACTGTTCGGTTTCTCACACAAACCGATCGTTTCGTGTCTTAGGACATCAATGTGTCGTCACGAGCCGCAGGGTTTAATTTGGATTTGTCTAAGCAAGTTTTATTTACTCTTATAGCAGAAGTTCCCATTCACTAGCATTATACGACTGACAGACGGCAGTGGTTGCAGTTAAAAATCATCATTTGTGTTCTACTGAAGAAACAAAGTCACCTACATCTTGGATGCGCTGGGGGTAACCAGATAAACATCAAATTTTCATTTTTGGGTGAACTATCCCTTTAATCTATTTCGAGCTGCTTTCCACACATATCCACATTTGATGTTAAAAAAAAAAAAAAAAAAATGTATATCAAATTCACACTATTATACCTGGTTAATGTCCTAAACTAACCCACATTATACCTCAAATGCAAGTTATGGTAGATAATGCCCTAAATGACTCAATCACAAATATATTAATCATAAACACATATCATGTGGTCATTTGAGTCATAAAAATACCCAAATACAATTATAAACACATTTATGTGGATTTTTAGACTGGAGGGTGTGGAAAAGATTAGAGGAAAAAACAGTGTAAAACATGTTAAAAATGGATTAAAATGAATAAGCAAACAAATAAACAAAAATATGATTGAAATATATAAAATTTGATTAATGAAATGAGTAATATAAAGACAAAAACAGAATAAAATGAGTAAATAAATTAGTAAATTAATAAATAAATAACTACAATAGTAAAAGTACAATATTGTGTAAAAAAAAAAAAAAAAAAAAAAAAAAAAAAAAAAACGTAATAGTAGAAAGCAAGTATTTTTCAAATCATGTTTTAGACATTTACAAAATAAACTATTAAGATGTCTTTTAAATTTTAGGATGGGGTCCATCATGCGATGATGGTAATATTTGGTATCTAAAAGATTTAAACCCCTGGTTTGTGTGATAAATCATCTACAGCATTAGCAGTGATCTTACCATTCAAGTGTCATTTCCTTGTGAAATCAAGGTGTAATATTCATGTGGTCCACAAATGATTTAAATAATCATTTCATATATTGAGAAGCAACATTTTAATTACGCGCATTCACCTGAAATTCACATTAGCATGAACGCATCGTTAGCCTGTTAGCCCTGCAGCTAAACATGTCAACAAACTCCAATGACAGTCAGAAAACAAACAATGGCATTAAACGAATTAATGTAATACTAACAGAGAAACTGACTTACAAAATATTCATTTATACACGGTTTACGTGGTAAATAATGTATTTATCTGGCTGAGGAATGAAATTTTCACAGGCCTGGCTGTCAGTGTTTGACTAAATCAGTTAGCCGTGCGGCTAACAAGACTAAAATTACAATTAAAACTACAAGTATAAATGCTGTAAATTACTCAAATAAACACAATTCTGAGCTACACTTAAGCCTAAATCAGTCGCTCAGTTAAAGCAGTGATAAAGTGTTTTGATTGTGACTGAGTCAGTGTGATGTCTGTAAACTGTCATTGGATCTGATGGCAGGCTCGGCTCGGTTCGGTTCGGTGTGTTTCTGACCTTGCATGCTGCTCATGGTGCTGCTGATGTGCTGCTGGCTTTGGGTCGGGTGCTGCTGCGCGCTGCTGCTGCTCAGGCTGGAGGCTGCTGCTGCTGATGGGTTACTGCTGGAGCTGGACGTCGCCATTTGGGTTTGACTTCCAGCAGCCAGCGCTGGGCTGCAATGCAGAGAGAGACAGCAGAGCAACAGCCAGTGCAGCTCTCTCTCTCTCTCTCTCTCTCTCTCTCTCTCTCTCTCTCATTTCTGATAGGAATGAAATACCATGAAATAAAATAAAACAAATAAAATGAAACATTTGTTTGTTTGTTTTTTTATGTGACCTGAATGTATTCTTGACAGGTTTCGTGAGATCCACCTCAACAAACATCACATATAGGCTGTATAATGAAGGATAAAATAAAAGTAAACTGAATATATACAATAAAATAATATATTATAGGGTGAATTCAGGTTGATTGGGACACTTTTTCATCTCAAGGGCAAAAAGTGTCCCAATCAATAAAATTTCTTTATATTTTTTTATATACAACATTATTCATACTGTTTTTTCTTTATTTTATTTCAATTTTCGGGTTAAATGAGACGTAAATGTATTCTTGAATGGCTTTGTGAGATTCAGATTCACCTCAACATATACCACATAGGCTAAAAAAATTAAAATAAAATTAATTTATTTATTTATTAAAGAACACTTTTTTGACAGATATTAACATTTGATAATGAACTCTGAAGATCAATTAATTTTAAATTAAATGTCCTTTATTGGTATGACACAACATTTAGAATAGAATAGAATAGAATAGAATAGAATAGAATAGAATAGAATAGAATAGAATAGAATATTTCATTGCAAGTTTTTATCTTTATAGAAAATGTAATGAATCATTCTTGAACAAAAGCTCTTCCTCAGGTTCATGATTTAGATTAAGAGTGTGTGTAACTACATTATCTGTGTCCAGTTTGATAATCAGCTTTTTACTGGTTTAAAAATAATCAAATATACTTAAATACATCATTTATTTAAAAAAAATAAAAATTATTTATTAGACATGTATTGTTTGTTGTTTGCATTGCGAATCCAAATGGTCTGTGAGCGCAACAGTGTCGTAAACTTCATTTCCCATAATGCTTCATCCTGCAGTCGTCATATCCGGAAAACCGTAGTTATAAAGTCCAGTGTGTTTAGTGCAGAGAGATGTTAATAAACTCATTTGAATAAATGCACAAGAGTCCAAATGAAGAACAAGATCAGAGTCTCGTTTTCTCAGATCATCTGGAGAGTTTGTAATTTATTCATGTCAGTGTTTTTCTCTCTGGCGACTTACGTGCAGGTAAATGTTACTGTCAGCTTTGAATACACTGAATGTAAATACATTAAGAGATCATTTTATGCTTATATTTGTTTATCTTCAGATAAATGATCCAGATGCTGCTTTGTGGATGGTAGAGATTCACTTTCACATTAAATGAGAAACATTATTTCTGCTGCTCTAAAACATTCATGTGTCTGATATTGTTTCTGATGATTTCTGCAGGTTGGTTATGCAGTTCCAGCTGGATTGTGCTTTTTGATTTGTTGTGAACAACAAATAACAGGTAAGAAAGTGAAGAAGTTTTTCATGAATCAGACTGAGACGCGATTCTGCCATCTAGTGCAGTGAAGGAGAAATACATCAGAAATCACAGTTATTTACATTTATTTACAACACTAGAAATAATAAAGCACAATGTTATGCAGTAAAAAGACCAAAAATACAGACTAATTATAAAAATAAACATAAGTGTGCAAAGACTATATGTTCAGTAAATAAGATATGACTTCTGACTTAGTGCATGCATTATTCACATACAAAACCGCACATACCATAAGAGATTATATGCTATAATTTATAGTTATAAATTAATTCATTATAATTTTCTCCAGAGTCATTATTATGGAGGAGAACGGCTGATCTTCATGTGCTTGTTTCCTCTACATTTGGACTCATTCTGGGCTGGAAACTTTATAAGGAGGGAATTACAGACATTTTCCAGCAAGAGGAAGGAAGGTAACAATAATTCAGAGTTTTGAACCCAGATTCAGTCACATTAGAGGAATAAAACAGATTTATTTCAGCGGTGTAATCTTTGCTCTTAGGGAATGTTGTGGACTCCTGCTGACGGTTTTCTGGCTGCTGCTCTGCAGACATTCAGGAAGGTAAACGCTTTTCACATGGAGAAATATTGTTCTGAAGGCTGTGATTCAGTATGAATGTTTTTCAGCTATATTATTTTTATGAGCATTAATATCTCCTTCATGTCCTGTAGGAGTTCTGTTGGCTCCGTGAGGATCTGCACTGCTGTGGGAATCACTGTGTTTCCCTTCATCACATGGATCTATTACTACATGAACACAGAGCTGAGGAAACACTGGCCTGAACACTGTACAACTGCTCTCTGATCAGACAAACACTGAAGAAACCACATCTGAGCTCCAGATCAGCAGATCAACTCAACTTTACTGATAATAAGAGACGATCAGCAGCCGTTGATCTTAAAAGAAATATTTAATAATTCAAACATTGTAGAAATACGAACTCTTCAAACTCCAGTGCTGCAAACATGATGATAATGTTATTTGTCTTTGTTCTCTCAATATCCTGCATTTATCTGAATGTAAATAACATTATATGTGTCATAGTGCTTTTATAATGAAGATAATGTCAGAATGAAGGATCTGATCTGCCCTCTGAAGATTAAAGATTCAGTGTTTCTGATTTATTTACACTGTTGAACTCGGCTTACAGCTAGAATCAGTTAAAAAAAAAAAAAATACATCCCATATATATACAAAGTAAAAGTGTAACACAATTCATCACATCCTGCATATATTTACAACTATTTACAAAACCAAGAAAACACATTATATTGACAATGACTAACATCTTTACACTGAACTCAGCTTGATCAATGTCGGAGCTTTGCAGAAAATTGCGCCTTAATGTCTTGAAGAGTTCGAGATAAATCAGGAATAATCATTTTCTCATGTTTGTGACAGCACTGAATCAGGCCGAGTTTCCTCCTGATCTTCAGTCTTCAGCGGTATTGACTCTTGTGTTTCTTCTGTTTTCTGTGTTCTGCTGTGATCTTCTGTCCCGTCTAGATCTCACTGCCGCCTGTGTTTAGAGAAGACGTCATTTAAACAGTGTCCATGTCACATCCTCATAGTTTTGGTGAATTATGAAGTTAAGAGTCTCCTGATGTTGCAGGTAAATTGTAAATCTCAAATCAACACAGATTTATAAATGATACTAACCTGACAAGACTGCAGACAGTTTGTGATCTCTGTAACGTCAGAACAGAGAGAGAAAATATTAGTGGATCTGTTTGAATCTGATCATTCTCAATTAAATTAAATAACTACTCACTCACATGCACGAAAAATGACCTATAATGACTTATTATTAGAAGTCTGAGATGAACAGTGTCCAGATACACCTATGATGATTGTGTTTGTGTCTCTCAGCAAATCAACACACAAACAGAGACACACAATCTGTTAAATATGTTAAATATGTGAATGAATCAGACTTCAGGCACTTTAACTACAGCAGAAACTAAAGGATTGATCATTAATTCGATGAATCCTGTTTGTTCTGAAGAAAGACAAATGATTGAGAGAAAACATGAGACAAGAAAACAGATGAAGATCAGCTCATGTGATGTAAATGTAATCTGATGGTTTGTAATCCACCTTATTCCAACGCCCCATGACGCTTTGCACGAATTATGGGTGTAACTTCCGTTAAGCTGTAAACAGTCAGTGAAAGACTAGCTCTATGAACGCAATAATACATTTTTTTTTTTGTTTTTTGTTTTTAAACTGGGTACAATGAGATGACATTATTCTACTCACCCTTTAACCAAGGAACATTAAAAGGACATTTAAATGTGTAAAAGCATCAACAAGGTACTTTCAACAGGCTTTTAAAAAGCGTAATTCTTTCCACAGCAATAACAGACGGGTTAAATACAACTATAGTGATATATATCTGTATTATGTAATATATGTTGCCTTGATAAAAATGTTCATGAACTTCAGCATTACGTGATACTATTTCAAAGTGATTTCCATCATTTTTACAGATAATTGTTTTGTGAAAACAAACCTGGAAAGTGATGTGAGGCATTGAGGAGAAAAACAAGAGATTCTTTGTGCATTGCAGTGAATTATTAATGGGGTATATCGTAAATTATATCAGGAGAACAGACCACAAATGTGCAGTATATGTTGTCCTTTTTCATACTATTACAACGGAATGCAAAGGAACATAGTAATAAATAATCACGAGGATACAAAGCGACTGAAAAGAGCTCTTGCCATAAATATTCTTATTATAACATGTTACGTTAAAATACCAAGCGTTATATTATTCTCATGATGTCTGAAAATAAAACATGAAAGAAAAATTGAAAGCTCATTCAGTCAAACTGATGGATAAGCTTTATTTGTAGGGCAACCTTATGATTTGAAACGATTCATTTCAGTCTTCAGTCAAGTTCCCCAAACCGGAAGTGCAACCCATAATTCGAAATGCAGTCAGGAATAAGGTGGATAGAAACAGTTCTGGTTTATACTTACTGGATTCAAAGAATCCTGAAATCAGCACAGATACGGCAAAGAAACATTCAACCGGAAAGACGATGAATCTCAGATCTCCAACCGTACGATCACCATTCACTGAAAAACACAAGAATATTTTGAGAAATTAAATCAGTCTATATTTGTATAATTACTCCTGATTATTTCTGCCTCAATGTGAAACACTTCAAAGTATTTCTGTATGCACTCAAGATTAAAATGATTCTTATTAATACGTTTAAAGTATATATTTACCATGAACTTTATTATGGAAGTATTTTCCTCAAAGTGTTCATTTACCTGTTTTCAGTATCAGTTCTGTTATTAGTGCAGTGGAGGTCAGTAAAATAAAACCAACTGATCCAAACACATAAACTGGGACAAAACGATGAAAACCTGTAATGAAAGTTTAAATGTTTAATATGAAGATCAAATACACAGAAAAACGTACTCGGTTACTAACGTAACCTCAGTTCCCTTAGATACGGAACGGAGTACTGCGTCGTCTGCCGTTTAGGCAAGACACAACGGGGAAACTCCTGTTTTCACCGATTCTGAAGCCTTTTTTAATCATGCAGTGAAAACTGCATGACCATTGATTCGTGGAGTTTAAGAAAATGGCGAGCGAGCCCGCTAGAGCCCGCCAAAATGGGTGGGGTCTCGGGCTATATAAGCGGTTGTCTCGTCTTGGCAAACTGATTTAATTCGATTGAAGCGACGGCATGAGGCGTCCTACGAATAGCACGGCAAGTTACACAAGTACTCCGTTCCGTATCTAAGGGAACCGAGGTTAACTTTGTAACCGAGTATGTTCCCTTTCGATACTACACTCCGTACTGCGTTGTCTGCCGTTTAGGCAAGACGCAACGGGGATTATACAATCATGCCGTGCTGTGAAGGGGGACATTCCTCCATTCCTCCTTGCAGATCCTCTCCAGTTCTGTCAGGTTGGATGGTAAACGTTGGAGGACAGCCATTTTTAGGTCTCTCCAGAGATGCTCAATTGGGTTTAAGTCAGGGCTCCTGCTGGGCCATTCAAGAACAGTCACAGAGTTGTTGTGAAGCCACTCCTTTGTTATTTTAGCTGTGTGCTTAAGGTCATTGTCTTGTTGAAAGGTAAACCTTCGGCCCAGTCTGAGGTCCTGAGCACTCTGGAGAAGGTTTTCGTCCAGGATATCCATGTACTTGGCCGTATTCATCTTTCCCTCGATTGCAACCAGTCGTCCTGTCCCTGCAGCTGAAAAACACCCCGACAGCATGATGCTGCCACCACCATGCTTCACTGTTAGGACTGTATTGGACAGGTAATGAGCAGTGCCTGGTTTTCTCCACACATACCGCTTAGAATTACGGCCAAAAAGTTCTATCTTGGTCTCATCAGACCAGAGAATCTTATTTCTCACCATCTTGGCAAACTCCATGCGGGCTTTCATGTGTCTTGCACTGAGGAGAGGCTTCCATCGGGCCACTCTTCTCACTTTTCTACAACTTTCTCCGATCTCCCGACTGCATCTCTGGAGCTCAGCCACAGTGATCTTTGTGTTCTTCTTTACCTCTTTCACCAAGGCTCCTCTTCCCCGATAGCTCAGTTTATATGAGTGTCACAGCAAAGGGTCTGAATACTTAGGACCATGTAATATTTCAGTTTTTCTTTTTTAATAAATCTGGAAAAAAATGTCAACAATTCTGTGTTTTTCTGTCAATATGGGGTGCTGTGTGTACATTAATGAGGAAAAAAAAAAAGAACTTAAATGATTTTAGCAAATGGCTGCAATATAACAAAGAGTGAAAAATTGAAGGGGGTCTGAATACTTTCCGTACCCACTGTAGTGTTCAGGACATCTTCAGGGAGGTTTGAAGGCTCCCGTCTAGAAGCCATACATGAAGATCCCACAGCTTGGGTTTGGGGTGCCAAATTGTCCTTCCTGCTTGGGAGAGGATGTCTCGTCTCAGGGGAATCGGCCATGGCTCAATGGACGCCAGCTGAGATAGTTCCGAGAACCATGGTTGGCTCCTCCATAGGGGAGCCACCAGGAGGACTTTGTGGGCACCTTCCCTGATTCATCTGATAACCTGGGGAATCAGAGCGACTGGGGGCAAAACGTACAGGAGGAGGCTGGGCCAGTCATGGGCCAGCACATCCTTGGTTTTTGAAAAATAAACTAAGCAACGAAAGTTGTCTTCTGAGGCGAAGAGGTCGACCTTTGCCTTCCTGAAGACATCCCAAATGTCCTGAACCGCAAGGGGGTGGAGTGACCATTCCTCCGAGGGAAGGTTGTTCCGGGACAACATGTTCGCCCCTTTGTTCAGTATGCCCTGAATATGCGCTGATAGCAGGTTGTGCTGGGCCCACTCTAGCATGGATCTTGCTAGAGTGAAAAGACTTGGATGAGAGCCCGGCCTGGCGATTTATGAAGGACACCACTGTCATATTGTCTTATCTGACCAGGACGTGGTGTCCCGCCAAGAGAGGGAGTAAAGATTGGAGAGCTACATACCTCACCATAATTTCCAGATAGTTGATATGAAGCTCGCTCTCTTGGCTCGTCCAAGCACCGAAGGCTGGGTGACCGTCGCACAGAGCTCCCCAGCCCATTTTGGAAGTGTCGGTGAAAACGACTTTCTTCTTGCACATCGTCCCTATAGCCATGCCTTGCTCAAACCAGCAGGGGTCCATCCAAGGAGCCAGGGTTGCAACGCATGCACACGCTGCCAGGCTTGGGGCGGGACCCGCGGTTTCAGCCAGAACTGTAGTGGGTGCATATGAAGCAGGCCCAACTGCAGGGCTGGTGACGCTGAGCCCATGAAACCTAGCATACTCTGAAATGTTCCGAGTGGCAGAGAGGATCCGGGCGTGAAAGTTTTCGCGAGCTGCTGAATGGCCAGGGATCACTCTGGCGAGTCTACGGCCCTCATGCAGGTCGAGTCGAGAATAATTCCCAGGAATGAGATGCTCTTTGGAAAATTGACCCTGAGCCCCAAGCACTCTAAGTGGCTGAGGAGAAGGGATCTGTGTGCCACTAGCTCTGCCTCTGACTGGGCCAGGACGAGCCAGTCGTCGAGGTATTTGAGTATGCGTATACCCATCTGCCTCAGAGGGGAGAGGGCCATGTCCATGCACTTGGTAAAAGTCAGAGACAGCCCGAACGGAAGGACCGTGTATTGATACGCCACCCCTTTGAAGGCGAATCTCAAGAATCATCTGTGATGGGGGGCTATCTGAATGTGAAAGTAAGCATCCTTCAGATCCAGGGAAAAGAACCAGTCTCCTGGGCGAATCTGCGAGAAGATCTGTTTCAAAGTGATCATTTTGAACTTAGCCTCCTCCTCTGCCTCGGGTATCAGGTCGACGTCTAAGGCTCAGGGTCCAGCACTATCTTGGGAAGGGGTCCTTGTTGCTTTGGAGGGGGGTGGCGCCTAGCAGAACGTGAGTGCTGTCTGTGCTCAGGTCATGGTGCGGGCTGAGTAGCGGATGGCACAGATTTAGGAGGCTGCTGTGTTGGTGCAGCCTTAGGGCGGCTTGAAGTAGAGGAGCTGGAGTGCTTTGGCAAGAAGTGTTGCATTGCCTGGGATGACTTCTGTGCCGCTGTGCCGCAGCAAACTCATTGGCTGCAGGGCCAAAGAAACCAGTGGGAGAGACAGGCGAGTCAAGGAAGATGGTTTTGTCCGCGTCCTTTATCTCAAAAGTGGAGCTCCAGCACCACCAGGCTGGGCATCAAATGCCCAATCGCCTGGGCCGTGGTCATAGTGGCTCGCAAGGCCAGGTCTGTGGTGCAGCACAGCTCCTTGAAGGCGGGCGAGTCCTGCCCAGGCTGGTCCAGGTCACGCAGAAGTTTGGCCTGGTAAACCTACAACACCACCATTGAGTGCAGGCGGAAGCTGCTCGGCCGGCCGATTTCGTGAGCTCCTCGTGTACCTCGGGAAAAAATGGAGCTGCCCACTGGGGAGGAGCCTGGCGATGCCCGGGCAGAAACCATTCATCGAGGCGGATGCATGGCTCTCTTCATGGAGAAAGTGAGGTATGTGGGACCTGAGCCGACGTGAGCTCACTTTCTTCTCTTCTCCCCGCTGTTTTTTCCTCACAGGCTCATGGGATGAAGAAAATGGGAGGGTGCAAGGGGCGGAGTCGCGTTCTGAAAAGAATGCTATCCGCAAACGCAAAGAGGTGAGACTCATACTCTTGCAATGAGAGCAGGTCGATTCAGTGAGCGCGGCTTCTACGTGGGACTTGCCCAGACATCGCACGTACTCACTGTGCCCGTCATCAGCATGCAGAGGGGCTCTGCACATGCCACAAACAAAGCCGCAGGAAATTTGCTCAATGAAAAATGCTCTTTCAGCTTCCAACTGCAGCCACAGTAGGAAGAACACCATAAGCACACGCTCTGCACTGTGAGAGAGTGAGAGCGCTGCTTGAGAGCATCGTGGAGGACAGAGCTGCTTGAGAGCGGTGAACTGATCCAGCTGCTGACGAGGCGGCGCACTGATCAGGGCTGCACGAGAGCGGCGAGCTGGCAGAGTGGCGAGCTGAAAGTGAAAGTAATCCATTAGCTCGCGCCGCCATTGGTTCATTGTCTTAAACTCCACGAACCAATGGTCGTGCAGTTTTCACTTCAGAATCAAAAAAGGCTTCAGAATCGGTGAAAACAGGAGTTTCCCCATTGCGTCTTGCCTAAACGGCAGACGACGCAGTATGGAGTGTAGTATCGAAAGGGAACTAAACAACATAAATATACACGTTTAAAATGATTTATGAGACTTTGTTTGCTTGATTTAAGCATTTTGTTTAACTGTTTGTAATTAATCTGTGATTTATGATATGATTGATTTCAGCCCTTCATTCTTCTACAGATTGTGTTCATCAGTTATTCATATTTTATTATATTACGGTATTGAAACTATGATGTATTCAACTGGTAATTACTGTTAATTAATGAGATCAACCAATGTAAGTGATGAGCGTCACATTCAGTCCACTGCGTCTGTCAGTCGTTTCCATCAGGAGTCAGATTTATAACTATTAAAACTAAAATAATAAAACAAAGGGACAGTTTTTTTTTCTTTAAAATGTGTCTCTTCTAAACACACAAATCTGCTTAATATTTCTGGTCCCCCGTGTTTAATATCATGAAGTACTGAAGGACTTAACTGTACATGAATTCAAACTGATGAAGAAAGACATCAAACAGAGAAGATGATCAATACTGTACCTTGAGATAAAGAGAAATAATAATATGGATCTGTGAACTTCATAACTGTCCAGAGTATCTGCAGAAACAGCAGCACACAGCCCCATCCGATAGGATCTGTAGATTGATCAAAGTCAAATAAACAATTACTTCTCTTATATATAAAAAAAGTGTCCAAGGTTTTTTTTTTTTTTTTTTTCCTTTCTTTTTTTCCCCTTCATTACAGGATTGTAGATCAGGCAGGACAGTGAGAGAGAGAGAGAGAGAGAGAGAGAGGATGAACGACACACCTGAGCAGACTCAAACCTGCATTTATATATCCTGATCATGTGATCATCCTTTATATATCCTGATCATGTGATCAATCCTCTGTGTCACGACTCTGACATTTAATAACAATGAACTTTATCATGAAAACACTTTGTAAAATAAAACTTATATTTAAAGGTGCAATATGTAATATTTTTTTGCAGTAAAATATCCAAAAAACACTAGGCCAGTGTTATATATTTTGTTCACTTGAGTACTTACAATATCCCAAATGTTTCCAACTATTTTTAAATCGTGAGAAAATTGCAATTTTAACCAAGGCTCCAGGACGTGTGAGGATTTGCCTGTCAATTGCGTCATACCCGTGTTAACCCTCGGTCTGCCTTGGTTTCTGGTTTTATTTTGTAGAAACCATGGAAACACCAAAGACGCTTTAATATATTACACATTTTAATAGACAAGGGAACATCTGTTTTGATATATTTATAGACAGAAAACTAATTGTTGTTATATAGCTCAACACGTTTAGTCTTATTGTTTAAATCAATTTTCTTGATTTTTTTCGAGTACCATGCTTTACCATGCCTCAGAGAAAAACACTATTTTGTCAAGTAGCTAACATAACATAATCAGACGCAGCTTTATTTTTAGTACAGTAATACATACTTTTCTCCATCATACAATACATTTTAAAATTAATTGCATGCCATTTATTAACACAAGTCATCCAATATTTAATATGATATTCTAAAATCGATCTGTCTTACTGCAGTGTGTCTCAAACAAGTTTCTCACAGCAGCCGCCGAGCGAACGCACAGAGTAACGTTATAACATCATTTTCAACACTCTCAAATGTATCTAATATGATAAACAGAGCTGTGTTACCTCATACTCATGAACGGAAAAGTGGAAGCGGCGCCGGCGACTGTGTCATAATAAAAGTTCCACTGCTCGTGAGGCGTGTTTTGTGCAATCGCTCCAGCGGCCTCGTTCAGCTCCACAGCACTCAGTCCTGCTCTGCTTCATACTACAGTAACATTAATAATCGCATCCATGAACATAATTTCTTCCCGACTCCAATCCCTATTCTTTTGCACCGTCTGTTGAGATGGAGACCACATGTCCCAAGATTCCGCTCTAAAACTTGGCATCATCAAGCTACGCCTTTGGTTTGAATAGGCTTCTAGCGACCTATAGCGGACAAAATTATTACATACTGCACCTTTAATAGATCAATTACGTGTTGTAATTCCAAACATTATTAAAATATGATCATACCTGTTGATTTCTCCACTGTCATGATGTAAATACCGATCATCACCGCATTAATCACTAATGTGAAGATCATCATCACTGTTCTTATGACTGATTCTGAACCTGAAAGAGACGAGAGGGAGAGAATGATTTCATGAACAGACAGAAATAGAGCTGATCAGAGGTTAAACTGAATAAAGACTCTCAATGTGAAGATGATCAGAAAACAGAGAAACATCTGAACTCTGATCATCATGATTCAAATCACTGAAAAATCAAATGATTCATTTCTGCTGGAGATTAGACAGAAATCAATGACTGTTAGTGACAGTGATGAACGAATCATGATTATTATTATCTGATCATCAGTGATGGTGAAGTTACTCAAAACAGTAAATACATATTAATAATTAGTGTGTGTTTTTGTGCTCATGGTTCATTATATTCCCTTGCTTGTGTGTAAACTGTAGGTGTAACCTTTAGCAACCACACGAAGTACCTTAGCAACTGCTTAACAACACCCTAGAAACCACCCAGAATACCCTAGCAATCGCATATCAACAATCTAGAAATCACCTTGAGGTAACTAAGCAACTGCTTAGCAACCGCATAGCAACACCCCAGTAACCACCCTGAGTGTCCTAGCAACTGCATAGCAACACTGTAGTAACCACCCAGAATACCCTAGCAACCGCATAGCAACTAGCTAGCAACCACCCAGAATACCCTAGCAACTGCATAGCAAACCCCCAGAATACCCTAGCAACTGCATAGCAACTAGCTAGCAACCACCCAGAATACCCTAGAAACTGCATAGCAACAAGCTAGCAACCACACAGAATACCCTAACAACTGCATAGCAACACGCTAGCAACCACACATAATACCCTGGCAACTGCATAGCAACAAGTTAGCAACCACCCAGAATACCCTGGCAACTGCATAGCAGCAAGTTAGCAACTACACAGAATACCCTAGCAACTCCATAGCAATCACCCAGAATACGGATCACCCAGAGTGACGGATTGTAACTAAACTATAATCTGGACGCTACTGTTATTATAATCAGTGAAGCTCCAAACTGTAAACACACTGCAGATTATAAATGTTGTAAATGCAAATAAATATTATAAATCTCAGTAATATGCATGTGTAAAACAAGTGATGAAGTGATTCAGTAACTAATCACAGGAATCTAATATAAACATGTTACAGTGAATCAGAGCAGTGTAACGTGTTTCTCAACACTGATGATAATCAGATATGAGATATTGATGCAGTTCAACAGAGATCAGATCAGAATTCATCAAAAACTCACAGTTGAGTCTATCATAGCATCTATCAAACCATCTGTCATTCGTCATCATCAGAAACACTGGTAAAATGACAACAATGAGGAATCCTTAAAACAGCAGAGAAATCACATTAATGTTGGATATCATCAGATGACAGTAAATCATAATGAATATCAGTTTCAGTGAATAATGAGTGTTTTAAACTGACACCGGAGAAGATGAACATGTTCAAATGTGTTAATCTGAACTATCAATAAAATAAACACAAATCATTATGAATATGAATCACCTGATCCAGAAGATCCAAATGTGTAAAACAGGAGGATGAATTGTAAAGTAGGCAGAATATCAGAGATCATATCAGCCACGAGGCCAAATATTTCAATTATCCGTCCACTTTTATTTCCAATCTCTGTAACTAAAACTATAAGACATTTTCAGTTAAGATCTTATTTGATTCAGTTTTGAATCATAATGACAATTTACAATAAAAACAACAAAATCAGAAGAACTGAACAAATCATCATGTGACAGAGATTCATATAAATGTCAGGACACAGACGGAGGCAGAAAGGTGAGTGCAATACACAAGTTTATTAACCCTCAGGGGTCTGAGGCTGATTTGGGGCCTGGAGAAGTTTTGACATGCCCTGACATTTGTGCTTTTTTCAGTTGTTCATAAACATATTAATGGAAAAAGTGTCATTACACTGTATTCAGCACAAACTAGGCTACAATAATATGTAAGGAACATGCATGTACATGTTTGTATGTTTGAAGGAATAACGTTTATGCGTGGTTATTGAAAAAACAAAAAACTTAAGTCACTGAAATAAAGCCAAAAAATATATATTAAATCTGTGTTCACAAGACGTCTGGGTATTGGAGGTGGTAGACTAGAGTTTTTGCTTCAAAATTATGTAAAAATTATCATTCCTACTCCTTCATATAAAACAATAGAGAGATTTAAATTTTCTAAAACATCTTTGGTCAAGAAACACAGTATGCGTGGAGGCGTGAATAATCATGAATAATGGGTGATTCTCACCTGAGAAGACAAAAGAATCGCATAAAGAGCTCTAATGACCTGCATAAATAATGAGGCCTTTCAGTCAGATAGGCTGTGAAAAAACCCTCTGTTGATCATGTCTCAAGCTCATCATAATGTAAATCAAACATACAGAAAAAACAGCAATACTGTGAAATATTATTACAATTTAAAATAACGGTATTCTATTATTAAAATATAATGCATTTCTATGATACAAAGTGTCTGAACAGTTATGTTACCTCTATGGCATTTCATATAGGCTTTTAGCTTAAAAGCATGCACATTTGGAGAAATATTGATGGATTCTCATGTTTATGTCAATTTTCTATACAGAGGAGTATTTATTCATTATTTATTGTCGTCACTGTGAACGCTGGATACTGTGTTTACAATTCATACTTGCAGCCGGAGGGCGCTCTGTGCACTTTTAGTCCACAAATGCCAATGCTAAAGAAGAATAGGCAATCCAGGAAATAACTGAACTAACAGAGGCCAGAGATCGCTAACTATGGCTATTCAAAACACTTTTCAAGACAATAAATACACGATTGAGACGATGTATGCATGTATTGACTGAATTTGCCTCTGAATAGCGCTGACTCCGTGGGCGTGGCCGCATTAGCGGATAATGAGCTGAATCAAGGACTTCTGACATGGCTCTCTTTTCATACAGATTACATAAACACAGAAGGTTTGTTTTCGATTTGACTTACACGATTTAAAACCTGACATTTCAACGTTTCTTTAGACACAAGTCTAATTTTTTTGTGATTAGTATTCACTAAGTTACAGTTCATTTTCTGAGAACTATCAGATTGGAGTTCGTTCAGAGGGAGACGAGAGATCACGCATCATGTTAGTTTTCTTTATTTTACAAAAAGCACAACATTTTGTTTTTACTCTGAGTGTGCACAAATAAAAGAAGATATTCCACAGATTAAAATGGTGTATAGCTCTTAATTGTATGTGCAACATTGATGGAGTATTTTGAGTCTCTTTCACACTGGTTAGAAAAAAACCGCGGTGATCACGCCGGCGTGACCGCCGACCAGAGAGAGTTAAATAGTCCATGGGTGAATGAGGTGCAGGTGAAGGTGATTACTATTCAGGAGACTGTGAATGAGTGGGTGGAGCGTGGAGATCCGGTGATGATGCATAGATGTTAGTGGCGTTGGCTGTGATTCCGTGACAGTACAGTAAAGGTGAGATACTGTGCTGGCAGATTGTGATGGTAGGTGACCTCGTTGAGCTGCCTCTGTATGGTGAATGGACCTATGTACCGGGGACTCAGCTTGCGGCAGGGCAGTTGGAGACGGATGTCCCGCGTCGAGAGCCACACCTTCTGGCCAGGTTGGTAACGAGGAGTGGGGCCCCCTTCTGGCATCGGCATGCCGCTTGTGTCTCCAAACTGCCTGATGGAGATGGACGTGGGCTGAGTCCTACACTCTCTTGCTCTGCTGAAACCAGTGGTTGACAGCTGGAACCTCCGAGGGCTCACCCGACCAAGGGAAGAGAGGTGGTTGATAGCCCAGGATGCATTGGATTGGAATGAGCCCAGTGGTGGTCTGTAGGAGGGAATTCTGGGCATACTCCGCCCGGGATAGAAACTGGCTCCAGTTGTCCTGGTTCCGGTGGCATTATGTAAGTCCATGAGGGGCTGACGGTGGGCCGGTGGAACATAGAGAAGCCCCTCAGGACCTCTAGGTGGAGTTGGTTCAGAGCTGTTAGCATGGGACATGTGTTGGTTGATGGATCACTGGATAGGGCTTATAATCAAGGCTGGAGGGAGGACAGGTTCAAGATCAGGATTCCCAGGGTCAGGCTGATACAGACGGGATAGGGCGTCCGCCTTGCAGTTCTTAGTTCCATGACGATAGGAAACAGGGAAGTTGAATCTTGTGAAGAGGGCCCAACGGGCTTGGCGAGGCTTGAGTCTCTTAGCTTCTCTGAGGTATTCGAGGTTCCAGTGATCTGTAATTACCTTTAACCGATGGTTTGCTCCCTCCAGCCAGTGTCTCCATTCCTCCAATGCTAACTTGATGGCGAGAAGCTCTCTATTTCCCATTGTCATAGTTTTGCTCTGCTGGTAATAGCTTTTTGGAGAAGGCACATGGATGGAGTCATGATGATTCACCCTGCCACTGTGACAATACCGCTCCGACCCCGGTGGCTGAGGCGTGGACTTTGATGACGAACGGGAGGTCAGGGTTAAGATAAACCAGGATTGGAGCGGTGAGAAAGGCTTCTTGGAGCTGATGGAAGGCTTTCGGGCAGATGGAATCCAAGACAGAGACTTGGGCCGGCCTTTGAGGAGCGAAGTGAGGGGTGCACTGAGGAGGCTGTAGTTGTGGATGAAGCGACGATAGAAATTGGCAAACCCCAGGAAACATTGTAACTCTTACGGTTGTGCCTGGCTTGTTAGTGTGTGTGTGTGTGTGGGGGGGGGGGGGGGGGGGGGGGGCATATATAAGACCAGCATTTGATTGTATCTTTGCTCAGTCTTGAAGTTCTTTTGTTCAGACAGATCTTTTGGCTCATGTTTGGATTACTTTTAGAGACCTTTTAATCAGATCTTTGACCTGATTGTTTGGAAATTTTGCTTTATGTTTTTGGACATTTTTGTCTTGTGGATCTGTACCTTATTCAGCCCTGATTTTGAATGCTTCATTTTTGTGTTTATTCAAGAAGAACATTAATTAAAGGCTGTTTGTTTTTCTCCAGTCCTACCTCTTGTGATTCTCTGCAATATGGGTCTACAATGTTCCTTGGTGTAGTGGTTAGAGCTCTGGGTTACCAGCATCACATTCTGGGTTCTATCCCCGGTAATGACAATGGGAATAAATAATAGAAATACTTACGGTAAATGATTTTGCAGAAGCAGAACAGAAACACTACTGAAAACAGGACTATAATCACAACTCTTTCAAATACAGCAAAATTCAGAAGTTTTTGCCAAGCAGTCGAAAAAAGAGCTGGAAGAAAGAAAGAGATCAAAACAAATATCAAATAGAGGCACAAACTAACATTGACAATCTCTCTGTTATAATCTGAAGTTCAGTGTTTTGTTTTCAGTCTGTTCCTGATACTGACCCCATGACCTTTGTGCTGCTCATATGAGACTTGTGTCATGATCATGTGTCATTAGTTGTGATAGGTAGGGTTGGGGTGAGGAACTTGAGAATGTATTGTGTCAATGAATATCTTCACTTTAATATTCAGTTTACATAACTAGATCATAACTAAACTATAAACCGGACGCTGCTGTCATTATAATCAATGAAGAACGACACTGTAAACACAGACTGCAGCTTATAAACAGATTCATGATGAGGAATAATTTGTCTGTAATTTTAATTTTAAACTCAGTTGAGTTGAAGGTAATGTATTTTATTGTGACATTTAATGCAGATTTTGTTTTTTTTAATGTTTTTATGATAATTACAGCTGATTGATATTTGTATTTGTTTACCTGAATAAGCAACAACTGAGAAAACAACATATTCTGCAACATAACTGTAATTCAGAATCCATGTTTTAATCTTGCCTGTAAAACAGAAAAGATAATAATCACAATCACAATATCATATAAACACCAACACAATGAAACACAAATGCCACTAAAACTCTGAACACTGTTTAATGTTGAAGGTTTATTCAACTTTCATTTTTTAAATCATTCACACAAAGATTATATATGAAGATTATATATATTACAAATGAATCATACCTGTAAACTTATTAATATATGGAGCCGCCCAGAATATCAGGAAAGGTCTCAGAAAATAAAGAGCACAACAACAGACCGTCTCATTCACAGATCCTGAAACAACAGATATTAATCATGAGATGTTATTGACAGTGGCAAGAATAAGTTTGTGAAGCATTGATTAAATGTGGTCTGATCCTAATTTAACTCACATAGACAAACACAAGCTGACTAAACGAATAACACACAAACAATTTAGTACTTTTCACATTTATATTGAATACACTGAGTAATATTTCACAGTGCAGGGTGGAGAAACTAAGTGAACCATTGATTTTAGTAACTTGTAGATCCTTCTTTAGCAGCAGAACCTCCACCAAACTTTTCATGTATAGCTGCTTATAAGACTTTTGACACATTTTGGACCATTCTTTCCCACACATCAATTTCAGCTGATTAATATTTCTGTTTTGTCTTGATACCACTGCCTCTTGATACCTGTTATGCCACTGCATTTCAATTGGCTACAGTCAGGACACAGGAAAACACATATTTTTTCTCCTTTTTCATCCAGTCTTCAGTGGATTTACTTCTGTGCTTTAGGTCATTGTCTTGTTGAATCACCCAACCTCTCTAAAGCTTGAAGTCATGAACTGCTGTCCTGATATTCTCCTGTAAACTGTCATGATACGCTTTTAATTTCATCGATCCTTCGGTGTCCAGACCCTGAGGCAGCAAAGCAGCACTAAACCTTGATGCTCCTTCCACCATGTTTCACAGTTGGGAAGAGGTTTTGGTGTTGGTGTGCCAGTTTCCTCTGAACAAATCCTTGTGCATTAAAGCCAAAAAGTTCAACTTTTGTCTCCATCTCAGCTGTCAACAGAATATATTCCCACAAGTGGACCTTTCAGGTGGTTTTGGGCAACATGAGACATTCCTCATTTTTTAGACAGTACAGCAGTGGTTGTCCTTCATGAACACCATTCTTGTTCAATGTTTTTCTTATTGTGGACACATCGAACAAAGACTTTAACAGTTTGTAGAGTGTTCTGTTAAAGCCTTTGGGATTGAAGCATAGTTCACAATAGCCAATCTTTTTTGAGAAAAACAGATTTGGATTTGTGTGCCTTTATTTAAGAGCAGGGCATCTGTTCAATCTCACCTCCTTCATTTACTCCAATCAGCTTTTGGTGAAGTTGTAACACAGAGGTTCACTTGAGGGCCCTGTCAATGATGCTCAGTGTCTTCAATACACTTCTGAGAAGTACAACACTTTGTGTGTTATTAGTGAAGTCAGATAGTGTTTGTCTATAACTGTGACTTAAAAGATCAGTACCAGTAATAAATGCAGAAATCTATTCTAAGGGTTCACAAACTTATTATTGCTACTGTATTATCAAACATACATATGACTGAAAGATCTCAGGAGTGTGATTGTCATCATTAGAGGACACAAAACACCTGATGTGACAGTGAAATGAAATACATGCTGCTTCAGGCACTGCTGTAACGCTTCTGAGGACAGACTTTATTTAAATATGATACTGATATAAAACAAAACTAATTAAATTAAAGTGTATGCTTAATTAATATGGTGTAGTGTCATTTTGACACTCACCTTCAGAAACACCCCAGAAGACAAAAGCAAAAAACATGATCATATTTGTACAGAAGACTAGAGACAGATGAAGATGGAGGAATGAATCTAGAGAGAGAATAGACAATAACTTCAGTTGTATTAAGTGAGCAAATTAAGTTTGAATTAAATACTAAAACACATACGCAAGCCAAGTAATGTTAGCATCGGCTAAACTTCACTGCGGAAAAATCATCAGGATCAAAATCATATGTGATCCTATTTTTCCTTCAAATAACAAGTCGAGAGAGTGAACAATGCAAATCAAGGAAGGAATTTTAATTCACTATTTAAGACACCCCATTGGTCAGGGCGGTGTTACATGACAGCCCCGGGACGTCAGGCTACCGATTTTGCGAGCCCTGCCTTATATTTCAGATACCTCTCATTTATCTTCCTATACAGTACATCATAATAACTATATTTGATAATCACTAGGCAGCAGTACTGAGCTAGATGCATTGTGGGTATTTTTTTACACTAGCACAGCACACTAGCACATGTTATTCAGTGGCATTTGCAAAGACAAACTCTCTCTCTCTCACACACACACACACACACACACACACACACACACACACACACACACACACACACACACAATCTCAGGGGTAGAATGACATGGGGACAGGACATTGTACATGCATTTTGTGTTTCACAAAGTTTGCTGCTTCTGCATTTGAGATGATTTTTTCACATTTTTGTGGTATACTGGAAAACAATGATAAGCATTTTTAAAAGCTTTTATTGGCCAAAACATTAAATATAGACTTCACGAAGAGTCAATATTTACAGTATTTACAGACTTCTTCATAACCTCTGCAATTCACTCTGGTCTGCTGGATATCAGCTTCTGGGCCAAATCTGATCCATTCTTGCCTTATTAGTGCTCGGAGTTGATCACAATCTGTGGGCTTTTTGAGGATTGACCTCGGGTTCTCTATGGGATTAAGTTCTACCAGAAAGACTTGGGGAGGTAAGATAACATGACGACCATATTTATTAACAATCAGCAAGCAAAATGTTGTAAGAAAGTTCTTTGGCGTAGGCCCCGTCCGTAGCTCAGATCCTAAAGGATTGCGGACTCTGCATTTCCTGCCTGAAGATGAAGGCAGGGGCATAGCCGACCCCCGGGAGGTATGGACAGGGACCATCGTGGTGGTGGTGGTGGGGAGGATGGAGGTGAAAGTTTTCATCAGCATCTGCGGACTCAAACATGTGTCAGCAATCTTATATACTCCAAGTGCAAGATAATGATTGGTTAGCTCTAAACTAATTGGTGACGTTACATTGAGTCTTCCTGGCAGAACTTACGCTAGAGCTTTCATATCTGGGGTTACGTGGCCACGGATCCAAAATATCAATGTAATGATCTCTGAGTCACTTCATTATCATTCTTGCCTTGTGACATGCTGCTCCATCATGCTGGAAAATGCACAGATCACCAAACTCCTCCTGGATCAGTACAATCTGGTTCTTTCAGATGCAATTTTCTTTCCAGCAATTTCCTTGCATGTAAGGCTATTTTGAAGCAAAACGATGGTGGCTGCATGTCTTTCTTTGGAGGTTACCATTGCTAACACAAGAACACAATGACTGGAAGCACTTCTTCCCTCTTTTTATATAGCAATCAATCAGTCTGCTCTTTCAATTCATTCAGAATGATAGAGTGATTTTTCCTGACTAGCACTCGATTCATGAAATGATGTTCCTGGTCATTTAGTGCCAGGGCCAAAAAAAAGTTATGTTTTTGTGATAAAGTTTTTTTGTTGTTGTTGTTTTTTTGACCAATTAAGCTTTTTGTCATGATTTAAAATGCATCTTAACACTCTGCACAATAATCTAGAAACAATGTGAATCAACACCACAACAAGTGAAGCAGCAAACTTTGCAACACAACATTTATGTCACTGCCAATACTTTTGACCATGTCTGTTCACTTACCAAGAAGTTTCAGTTTCAAATTAGCTTTAGTTGAAAACACAGATCTCCGTTCGCTGTAAACTGTACATGTGTATTTTCCCTCATCTTCAGCACTCAGATTATCCAGACAGAGGGAGAAGTTTCCATGTTGAATCTGATCAGTAAAGAAATGAGCTCTATCATGATAATCCTGATGTTGTTTCTCTGGTCGACTCTCACCATCTTGATACAGATGAACTAAGGTAGCGTCTTTTCTCCATTCCACCTTCAGATCCTTTGATGGTAAACGTTTATCACAATAACAGGGCAAAACCACCGAAGATCTCAGAGGAAAAACCAGAGGCGCAGAGGAAACTTTCACTGTTAAAAAAAACAAACAAAAAAAAACACTTTTGCTCATAATGTGACCTTTTGTTAAAGCAGAAAAAAAAAAAAAAAAGTGAATGGTATTTTGAACATGATGCAGTATTGAGATTCGAGAATTACTGTATTTCTGCATTTCTTTTAATTATCAGTCAAATCA
This sequence comes from Ancherythroculter nigrocauda, assembly GCA_036281575.1. Classification (NCBI taxonomy): domain Eukaryota; kingdom Metazoa; phylum Chordata; class Actinopteri; order Cypriniformes; family Xenocyprididae; genus Ancherythroculter; species Ancherythroculter nigrocauda. Next base: position 61,719,244 of record VTFQ01000001.1, on the reverse strand, counting down.
CTAAATGATTCCAGAAAACTGGATAGTTGATCAAATGGTGGAGAATAAAGTGAGAACAGCACTCACAACAGTACGGAAGCCCTAAGAGGCCATGGATTATTATTATTTTTTTGTTTTCGTTTTCTCATAATCTCAACTTAATTTTCTTGTCATCTTGACATAACAAAACATATTTTCTTGTGATCACTAATTTTTCTGTGTACTCGAAAATGAATAAAATGAGAATAAGCTTTGAAAATAACAATAAAATCACATTAATTACTACTAATTTATTAAGAGACAGTAACCTACATATTTGTGTAAAAAAGAGATCCTTGGATTTACCCGTATATACCCGTAGCCAGAGTGGCTGAGGGTCCAGGCCGAGGCCACGGAGGCCACACCACCATAGCGCCCTGAACTGCCAGTACCACCATGGAGGCATCCGACCACTCTGCACCTGCCCACAACCTCCAGGGTACCCGCTAATGTCACATGTCTGTCTGTTTTGCACTTTGTTCTGTTTGTCACATGTCCTATTTGTTTAGTTTTCCTGCCATTGGTTAGTTGTCATGGTTTCTCATTTGATTAGTGTCCTCGTTTCAGGTGTGTTTTGTTCATTATCTCATTAGTTCCTGTATAAGTACTCCTTGGTTTGTTCACTCTTTGTCCTGTCACTGTTATGTTTTTGGATGTGTTTACCTGCTGTTTGAGTTATTAAACCTTTTGAGTTCTTTTGAAAACCTGCTTCTCCTGCTTCCTTCCGTCTGTGATCACATACTTTGACAGAGCATTGCTGTAGTTATTCATTAATGATGGAACAGTATTCTAAAGTGTTACCTCTTTGGTGTCTTCTTGCACTTGAACGGACAAATACACACATAATTATGTTAAAATCTGTAAACAGTCGGTTTTGTCTTTAGCCGGGTGAACCTGGCATTAAGTGAACATGAACAGTTGAGTAAGAAAACGCTTGTGTAACAGTATATTGGATCCGTGCATTCGGTCTTAACCCTTTCGCACGTAAGTTTAAAATATTCTGGTTGACCCCCCAGCGTGAGTTTTTTTAAGGCGACCGTTATTTAGAACATATCGCTTTATGGTTTCCATGGTGACGCATTATTGCTTGTTACGTGACACACCGCAGCGCTGTATGACTCATGATCTGCTTTTATTTAGTTCTTCCTTTTTTTATTCAAAATATTCACAAATTTGTTAACTATAGCATGAAATATCTGATATTCCGATTGCCAAATATGTGCAAGTGGATGTGTTTTGCTGTTTAAACACCTTTAACAATCATGCTAGATGACCCATATGCGCGATGGGCGCCACCATGTTAATTTGCGCCGCACAGAGAATCGGATCTGTTGGATTTATAACACATGAATTCATCCACTTCTCCCGAAATACATGAAAGTAAGTGAGTTGGTGAACTGGGGAAGAATAAAGTTTAAAGTTACTTTCACAATGTGTATCTGATATGAATAAAACGCGCCGTCTAATTATAATGGAAAGGGTTGTTATTTCCGCTTCTATAGACATCATTGTGTATTTTACAAACTCTTAATATATTGTTTTGTTTGTACTCATGTGTATTTAAATGTCTGAAACCTAAAATAAATATTATGGTTGAAAACACTGCATATATGTGATATATGAAAAGTGCTGCGCACGTCCGTCTCTGGTTTAGCGCCAGCCAAAGCGCGCACGCACATTTGAATTTGGCAGTTGTCACGTGATGCACTGAACGTTCTAATCACACCGGTGTGATCGTACGCGTCAAAGGGTTAAAGTGACAGCAGACTAATGATCCTGTCTGTGTAATTAACATTAATCACACAACAAAAGCCAAAGAGAAAATTCACTTACTGATCTTGACTGAATAACTGTTGAAACTATATTTGTAATGTATATTTTATTTATAAAGTGCAGTGTTACTTTACATTTGATTACAATTTCTGAAATTAGACCTACCTGAAAATCTTCAATCATTGTCTTAAATTTCATTTGTATCTTTGTTCAGTTGTATTTATTTGTGCTATTGCTAATTTATTTTTGTTTTCAAATTTAATTACTGAGTCTTTACTTGTTTGTACTAATGCTTGTATTAGTTATGTGGTATTTTTGTAGCTGAATACCATGAACAAAAATCAACAGGCAAAATTACACAAGCAACTTTAGCCTATGATTTTAACTATCTCTAATGCAGGACAAACCCATATCAGAGGTGAATAAAACATGTACTATCCTATCCAGAGTTCATAGAGGAGATCCTTTACTATCTAAAGAATTACACCAGGTAATGATCAGATCAGTGGTGCATTACAGTATCTCACAATTATATTTATGACAAAATTTACATTGACTAGTTGTTTAATACTGTAAATAATCAACCAAATGAAAATCATGTAATGATTAGGCTCAGTCTTCTTTTCTTTTTTATCTGTTCACTTACCGTTGAAATACGAAGAGAGAAAAGAATCTAGGGAGAAAGAAAATCAATAACAGTATTTCAGTCAAAGTTAACAAACGTTTTACAATGTAACAGGTTAAATGTTCTGTAGTCATTATTTAATTATTAAAATTATATTAAATTATTTGTTATTTAGCTATTATCAATGATCATTTTAGTAGCATGTGCTGATAGAAATTCTTCTATTTTTATTTTTTATTTTAAATTGAACAATTACACCAGTTAACATACCACAGCCGCAAAAGATTATCTGGACACTTAAGACACATTTGTAATTGTCTATAACAAATGTAAATAAAAATGTCTGGATGTTAATACAGTAGATATCATTGATATTATTGATTAATAAAATGTACAAGCACACTTTAAAGGGGTCATGAACAGCATTTTTTAAAAATTATTTTATGTTTCCTGAGGTGCACTTATAACGTTAGTATGATTTTTACATCAAAATTGTCATAATTTAGAAATAAAAGACCATTTTCTACCCTTATTTTAGCTCTCTGATTTGAATGCTCTGTTTAAAGGTCATGTCTGCTGTGAGACTTCAGTGTGAAACCCACTGCTGTGATTGGCTGACGTCTTTGCATATGAAATAAGTATTACATCTGGAACTCTCTGGAAATCTTTAGCACATTTTCACTATTACAGCTATCTAGATTAACTAATCATGAAAAGTGTTGATTGTAGCACTATATCTAAATCCACTACAGTCTCATGAAAGGTTGCAGCGATGTGCGTTAGTAGATAACAGACAAGTCTGTTGAGCGCATAAATGAAGTTTATCCTCATTGCACCTCGATTTCTGCACTGTCACAAATGCTTTCATCATAACGTGATGTAAATAAGAGATTTTTTCAGTAGACAGCATTGTCTATTATACTCCCATTGTTGTCATGATTATAATGGGAGTTTTGGCGAGAGTCCAGGACTCAGACTCCAGAGATTATAAAGGGAACATTCTTTGATAGCTTTCTGTATATTAATTTAATCAAAATTTAAAATGACAAATTATTTTCATGCTACTGAGAGAAACAATGTTACAATAACTGTTTAGTGTAATGTGCAGGTTGATTATAAAAACACACAACAAAGACCAGACTTCATGCAGAGCACCTCTGACACAGGCGTGGGTCGCACCCTGGACCCGTTTGCCACCTTGGTCGACGCGGTGCGATCCTCACTGCAACAGCCATCCACAAGCACTTCACCTACAGTATGGTCTTGTGCATGCCGTCTGCCAAGCACTCCTTCAACCAGCACCCACCGCTTCTTCGCCAGCTGTCTCTGTCAGTCCCATGGCCCGACCAGTGACATACTCCGGCACAGCGGAGGATTGCAGTGGGTTCCTCCTTCAGTGCTCGCTCTTTCTAGAAGCAAAGTCTCAACTCTTCTCTTCTGAGTGCGCCCAGGTAGTGTTCGTCATAATAATCATAATAATAATAATAAACTTTATTTTATATAGTGCCTTTAAAAGTTACATCTCAAAGCACTTCACAGAAACATATAAATACAATAAACATACATTAGAGCAAAATTAAGTCATCTCCTTACTCTCAGGACGAGCCCTACAATGGGCTCAACCCCTCTGGGAATCCAACGCCCCAGTAACCAGCCACCATCGCCGCCTTCTTCAGCCATTTCCGAGAGGTGTTCGGTCTGTCAGTATATGACCAGATCTTCAACTTACATCAAGGTGATGAAACTGTGAGTATGTACGCCCTCCGATTTCGTACGCTAGCGGTCGCTAGTGGCTGGAACGAATCGGCACTGATAACAGCCTTCCACCAGGGTTTGAATCCTCACGTAAAGCAGTTAATGGTCATGTATGATGACACTATGGGGTTGGAAAACTTAATTCTAAAGACCATCCACATGGCTAAATGCTTCTCAGCATGTGCGCTCCACTCTCCCACTGCCAATCCTCTGCCCGCCTCACCATCTGTTGCCCTTCCAGCACCTGAACGCATGCAAGTGGATTCCTATCATTTAACTCGTGTGGAGCATCAGAGAAGAATTCAATTACATCTCTGTCTGTAGTGTGGGGGAGAGGACCATGTCATCGCTGCCTGTCCCATCCAACCACCACTCCCAGCGGTGAGTACCATCCAATTGCCCGCTCGGATTGCACCCCTTACTAGAACTACTGTACAAATTCTTAATGCTCACGTCTGTGTTTCAGCACAAGCCCTCATCGACTCCGGCTCCACAGGGAACTTCATCAGCAACCAGTTTCTCCAGAAACTAAATGTTCATCGTAAACGCTGCCAACAGGATCTCCGTATACAAACCATCCAAGGAAAGCCGCTGGGCCATGGTCACATCCGGCGCTTCTCCCCCACACTGACGCTCCGCATTGGCTGTCTGCACACGGAGGAGATCACCTTCATGGTGCTGGAAGGATCCACCGCGGACGCCCCTGGCTCACACAACACCAACCAGACATCCAGTGGAATACGAGTGAGATCCTCAAATGGAGCGACGAGTGCTTTAAAAACTGTTTATCTCCTGTCAGAAAGTCTTCCTTGAATTCCAATGTTCTTCCAGTCTTCTTAACTTCTATCGAAAGCCCTGAAACAGACCTCAAAGTGGAAATTCCTCCTGAATACCGGGCGTTCCAGGATGTGTTCAGCAAGTGGTTGGCAACACAACTTCCACTTCATTGGCCATGGGACTGCGCTATTGACCTGCTGCCTGGGGCTACTCTACCTAAGGGTAGAGTTTACCCATTGTCCATCACGGAACAGAAGGCCATGAAGGAGTGTATACAGAAGGTTCTAAAACAGCGGTTCATTCGACCATCTACATCCCATGCCTCTTCAAGAATCTTCTTCGTGGCCAAGAAGGACGGAGGCTTGAGGCCGTGCATTGACTACAGTCACCTGAACTCCCAGACAGTAAAGTTCACCTATCCCCTTCCTCTGGTCCCGGCGGCTCTGGAACAGCTAAGGGGAGCTCGCATTATGCTGTATGGCATGTCCAACTCTCCCTCCGTCTTCCAGAACTACATGAATGAGGTGTTCCGGGAGTTCCTCCACCAGTTTGTTGTAGTCTACATAGACGGCATCCTCCGTTTCTCCCGGAACCTGGCCGAGCATCACCAACACATCTCCCAGGTCCTCGAGAAGCTCTGTGAACACCATCTCTACCTCAAGCTGGAGAAGTGCAAGTTCCACACCACCTCTGTGCATTTCCTGGGCTATATCATTGACCAACACAGCACCCAGATGGACCAGAGGAAGGTGGAAACCATCCGCAACTGGCCATTACCCACAACCAGCTACAGCCTTCTCAGTACACCCCTCACCTCGTTCCTAAAAGGCTGGACCAAGTTCTGGAGTCCATCTGCCCGAGAAGTCTTCCATCAGCTTCAAGGAGCCTTCCTCTCTGCTCCGATCCTGGACCATCCTAACCCTGTCATCCTGTTCGTCGTCGATGTCAATGCCTCAGCCACCGGGGTCGGAGCGGTGTTGTCACAGCGGCACCATCCACCACGATTCCATCCATGTGCCTTCATCAAAAAGCTATCCCCGGCAGAGCAAACTATGACATCGGGAACAGAGAGCTTCTTGCCATCAAAGTTAGCATTGGAGGAATGGAGACACTGGCTGGAGGGAGCGAACCATTGGTTAGAGGTAATTACAGATCACTGGAACCTCGAGTACCTCAGAGAAGCTAAGAGACTCAACCCTCGCCAAGCCCATTGGGCCCTCTTCTTTACAAGATTCAACTTCACTGTCTCCTACCATCCAGGAACCAAAAACTGCAAGGCTGATGCCCTATCCCGTTTGTACCAGCCTGATCCTGAGAATCCAGATCCCGAACCTGTCCTCCCTCCAGGCTTGATCGTAAGTCCCATCCAGTGGTCCATCATGAAATGTATTTCCCTAGCTAACCGCTCTGAACCAGCTCCGCCGGGAGGTCCTGAGGGGCTTCTCTATGTTCCACCGGCCCACCGTCAGCCCCTCATGGACTTAGCTCACACCTCTCCGGGCTCTGGACACCCAGACAGTTCACGTACCATCTCGCTCCTGTGGCAACACTACTGGTACCCCTCCATGGCTCAGGATATCTCCCGTTACATCATAGGATGCTCAGTCTGTGCCGTTGCCAACAGTCCTAGGAAGCTCCCTGAAGGAAATCTGGTTCCCTTACCCATACCACGCAGCCTGTGGTCACACCTTTGAATTGACTTCATGACAGACTTACCACCATCTAATGACTTCACCTGCGTGCTGGTAATCGTGGATCATTTTTCCAAGGCCTGTAAACTTATACCCCTCAAGGGCCTTCCCACTGCATTTGAAGCTGCCGAAGCCCTGTTCCACAATGTATTCAGTCATTTCGGCCTTACAGAGGATATCGTCTCTGACCGTGGACCTCAGTTCATGTGGCAAGCCTTCTTCAAGCTCCTAGGAGTGTCTGTCAGCCTGTCGTCTGGATACCACCCTCAGGCCAACAGCCAGACTGAGCGCAAGATCTAGGAGATTTAATAAATGACTGTTGTGTCAATCAAAAAATGTCTTTCCACTTATCGTCTGTGAGGTGCTGCAGGACAGCGCTGTCCCACTAATGCTCGCTTCAGACTCTCATTTGCAGACACCTTGTTTTGGGTGCAGGAATGGGCATTTTTACATGTCAAAAGATTAAATATGATAAATGCACACATCAACCCAATCACTTTATTTAGCGTCCATGTAAACACTTTGTTTGGATTCATCAACCAGAATGATTTCATTCAGATTAAAACAAAAGGTGTCCATGTAAATGTGGCTACTGATCACAGATCAGGCGTTAGAATATGTTACTACAATGTTCTATGTTACTATGTTACTACTTGCAGCATTGCTGTCAAGTATATATCTCACTGTAAAAGTCTATTTGCAAAGCCTGCATTAAAATTGAGACTGATTTACCAAAGGATCCAAAATGAAATGCACAGAACAAACAAATTATGCTCTACACTTTTATTTATTTTTTTAACCCAAACGCTTTGCTAAACCATTTGGTTTATTTATTTTGTGTGTGTTTTATTTGAGTAAAAATGAATTAATAAAATCAACGCATTATGTTGGGTTAAATAAACAGCCCAATTTGCAGGGTAAAATTAGCCCAACATGTGTTTAGTCCTATATTTACCCAGCTCAAAACAACCAAATTGAGTTGTTTTTAACCCAGTGTTTTTAGAGTGTACTGAGACAATCACAGTGAAAATAAATAACCACTTTCCTAGCATTAGGATCCTTTGGAACGTGATATGATTTAGTCTCGTGATCCTGTATCACTTTTCTCTTCTTCTCATCTCACTAATGCATCAGTGGGCGGGGCCAAAGACATGATGATGTAAAAGTAGGCTTTGATCTGATTCTGCAGAGGTGGTCTTTCATCACACTGTTACGTCATAATGTGACAAAATCTGAAACGAGTCATCTTCTGAGCTTGGTTTCAATAAAAGCTGTTGGACTAACAAGGATTATTTGAGTTTGAAAATATTTTATACTACAATGACCTCTTATATGTCAAAAGATCAAGGTAAATTTGATTTCTTGGTTCATGACACATTTAAGCAAAACAATTGTATGTTTAATGTGGTTTGAAATGTTAAGACAATAGATGTGTTGAAAACCAAGACATAAATATTCAGTCATTTTGCATTTGTGTAACATGTTCATAGTTTATATGATGTTTAAATTGTGCTTTAAGTGCTGAAACACCTTTTTGGGCCACTGCATGTTTGACAGACTTATTTGCTTCACAAACTATGGCATTTTATGAATGAACTTGCTTTATGACAAAGTCTGTCAAGACCAAATTTATAGTGATATAATGGTTAAAACTGCATCAACTTTTCTTAATCTATTCACTTACCCTTTTTTTCCAAAGTAATCTGAGTTGAAAACACACAATCCTGCTGTCTGTAAACTTTACATGTGTATTTTCCCTCATCTTCAGCTCTCAGATCATCCAGCCGGAGGGAGAAGTTTCCATGTTGAATCTGATCAGTAAAGAAATGAGCTCTATCATGATAATCTTTGTGCTGTTTCTCTGGTCGACTCTCTCCATCTTGATACAGATGAACCAGAGCTTTAGTGTCTGTTCTTCTCCATTCCACCTTCAGATCCTCCACTTGTAAAGGTTTAACACTATAACAGCGCAAAACCACTGAAGATCCCAGATCAACAAGTGTGTCTTGAGAATATGTCACAGTGAAACCTGAAAATGAAAAGACAGTTTGTTTCTAATGTGAAGTATCATGAAGAGGTACTGTAATATCAGAAAATTGAAACAAACACACAGAGCTTTGTTTGGAGAGACAACATTTTAGTCAGAGTTGTAGTTAATTATTCTTCTATAATTCTTTAAATTCAGCAACATTGATTAGCAGAAGATAACAGATGCACTTTCAACCTTATGAAGCTTAAAGCCTTGTTTCCCTCAGAACCACAATCACACAACATGAGCTGTAGCCCTGATCACGAGATCAAATATGAATTTAAATATGAATTGTATCATTTCTCTACTATCAGCAAAAACATTGCAAAGCATTGCAGCATTGCAAAAACAATGATTGTTTTCAAATAGGTTTCCTAAACTCTGCTTGCTGCTCTCAGTGTAATTGATCACACAAAACGAGTCTCACACAAACTGTATCATCAAGATACAAGGACAGATTGTTTCATTACTCCTTGGACCCTTCACACTGCAATATAATTGAATTACTGTCAGTCACTTTACAGCTCAGCAAAAGTGGACTCAAGTACATTTACTTGAGTACTGTACTTATGTACACTTTTTTAGTTTCTGTACTTTACTTGAGTAGCCTATTATTTTTTTCTGGAAAATTATGACTTTAACTTCACTACATTTGAAAGACAAATATCGTACTTTTCACTCCACTACATTTCTATCATGGTCCCCCAAAGTCATTACTATGTAGAAACTTTGAAAGTCATTGGATGATTTTTTCTTCTCTAAAATGAAAAATGATTTCCCAGCATTTTTTGAACACTGATCAGTTGATTGCAAAATGGAGGAAGATGGTTCCCTTTTGAAAGGGAACTCACGCTGTGTCTAAAGTGCTAGGGGAATGCCTTCATGTGAACCAGTGTCTGAAACACATATCAAATCTCAGCAATATCATATTGACCGGCGACAGCCCATGAAATCATAACAATGCGACCCGCGTGTTTAAGGGGCACCCAAGCAACATGTCATCCTCTAATCGTCTTCAGGGACTGTCATGTGTGAAGCACTATCTGGCAAAATGAGAGGATTATTTGTGGATCCGTTTCCTCGCTTTCTGACACTAGATGACACACACAAGCTGTGCATTCTCTGTAATAATAAATAATAAATAATTAAGGGAGCGGACATTGACACTGAAAGCTCAGACTCTGCCATCTAAAGCCTTTTAAAGTGGGTGGTTTTTCTAGGAAAAGCCCCTATTCCCCTAGGACTGAGTAAAGATATTATTTCTGTCATGATGGAGTCTTTGTGGTTGGCCTCCATCCTGTAGATTTCTCAGGATTAGGCAGATAGTACTACCTTGTAAACAAGGTGTTTTCTGAGTGCTTCGCTTATAGCCCTGTTGTTATCTGCCCTGCACCATTGTGGCTCAGGTTGAGCGGTATTTGACCTTCACTGCAGGATGGTCATTTAGTATGCTCCCTTGCTAGCTGATGCTCGTGTTCATCTGGAGTAGTAGGCCCAGGTGAGCCTTCTCCAGGGCATGTTGGCATATGTTTGTAATCCTTGCTTAACCCTCAGGGGTCTGAAGATTTTTGGAGCCCTGGAGAAGTTTTGACATGCCCTGACATTTGTGCTTTTTTCAGTTGTTCATAAACATATTAATGGAAAAAAGTGTCATTACACTGTATTCAGCACAAACTAGGCTACAATAATATGTGAGGAACATGTATGTACATGTTTGTATTTTTGAAGGAATAACGTTTATGCGTGGTTATTGAAAAAAACAAAAAACTTAAGTCACTGAAATAAAGCCAAAAAATATATATTAAATCTGTGTTCACAAGACTTCTGGGTATTTGAGGTTGTAGACTAGAGTTTTTGCTTCAAAATGAGGTAAAAAATTATGCTGCCTGCTTGTTCATATAAAACAATAGAGAGATTTAAATTTTATAAAACATCTTTGGTCAAGAAACACAGTATGCGTGGAGGCGTGAATCATCATGAATAATGGGTGATTCTCACCTGAGAAGACAAAAGAATTGCATAAAGAGCTCTAATGACCTGCATAAATAATGAGCTCTTTCAGTCAGGTAGGCTGTGAAAAAAACCTCCGCTGATCATGTCTCAAAGCTCATCATGGTGTAAATCAAACATACAGAAAAAACAGCAATACTGTAAAATATTATTACAATTTAAAATAATGGTATTCTATTATATTCTTTAAAATATAATGCATTTCTGTGATGCAAAGTGTCTGAACAATTATGTTACCTCTATGGCATTTCATATAGGCTTTTAGCTTAAAAGCATGCACATTTGGAGAAATACTGATGGATTCTCATATGTTTATGTCAATTTTCTATACAGAGGAGTAATATTTATTCAATATTTATTGTCATCACTATGAACGCTGGACACTGTTTTCAATTCATACTTGCAGCCGGAGGGCGCTCTGTGCACCTTTAGTCCACAAATTCATCTAAAGAAGAACAGGAACCAGGAACTAACGGCATGTCTTCTAGAGGTCACTAACCATGCCTTTAACATCCAGATAAACACTTTTCAAGACAATAAATACACGATTGAGATGATGAATGCATGTATTGACTCAGAATTTGCGTCTGAATAGCGCTGGCTCCGTGGGCGTGGCCGCATTAGCGGATAATGAGCTGAATCACGGACTTCTGACATGGCTCTGTTTTCATACATATTACATAAACACAGTATTTTTGCTCTTAGTGTACACAAATAAAAGAAGATATTCCACAGATTAAAATGGTGTATAGCTCTTAATTGTATGTGCAACATTGACAGAGTATTTTGAGTCTCTTTCACACTGGTTAGAAAAAAACCGCTGTGCTCACGCCGGCATGACCGCCGACCTGAGGGAGTTAAAGGGTAAAAAAGTGTTTTTACTGAGTACACTGCTTGTTGGCGATGTGGTAGGTCCCAGGCGTTATTTGAATAGTAAACTATCTCTGCCACTAGACTAGTGAGTTCCCACAATGTTGGGCCCCTAGCAGCCAGCACATGCGCTGTCAGGTAGCTGGCCTTAGCAAGCCTCCCTGTTAGAAGCCCCAGTAAATGGGTTTTCTGGTAGCTATTTCTTATGCCATCAGATAGTAAGCCTTAGCAGGCTTCTCTGTGGTCAGCCTCATTATTGCTGATGTTGTAGCAACAAGACACGCTCCAGGTAGCTGGCCTTAACAGGCCTCCCTGTGAGCGAGTCCCCAGCCCTTTGGTATGTGATAGCTCATCTAGCAATACCTTGCTTTTGAATGAGTAGGCCTTAAGAGGCCTCTCTGCGAGCTAGCTTCCTTTTGTGCGGGTATTTTTAGAATGTTTTATCCACGTAGAAGTGGACTTGCTTCAGAAGGCAGGCCTCTCTGAGGATGAGTCCCCAGCAGTGTGGGCATCTGGCATTCGGCTGTTGCTTGTTTTCAGCCTTAGCAGGCCACTCTGGAAGACAGCAGGCCTCCCTGTGGGTGAGCTCAAGGTGTAGGCTTTGGACAGCTAGCTAGCTTGCTATCAGGCTGCTGGACTTAACAGCTAGTTTCAGGCAGTAGGCCTTAACAGGCCTCTCTGAGAGCCAGCCACTAATAAGTAGGTGTATGGCAGCTAGCAATGGCCACAGTCAGCCAGTGAACAATTGCCATTGAGATGTGTGGCCCTAGTAGGCCCCTTTCAGGGTGAATTTCCAACAGTATGGTTACTTCTTTGCCAGTCTAGACTCGATACCATGTGGTTGGCCACAGTAGGCCTCCCTGATGCGAGTTCCCAGCAGCTGGGTATCAGTCAGCAGGGTCTTGTTATCAGGTGGTTGGCCTTCGGCCTCCTTGAGACCGCACACTTCTGCGTGTTGCTGGCTTGGCTAACCTTTTTCACTTTTGTTTCTAGTTTATAGCCTGGTCGACCTGATAGGTCGAGCTGGTACTCTCCTCACTCTGAGGGTGGGCTTGAGTACTTCCTAAGTCTGGTCAGTGGTTGAAGGGTTCCCTCGAAGCCTCCCAGTTAGATCAGCCCTTAGGCTGTAAGCATTCCACTCATGAGGGTTCGTTTTTAGAGTGCACAGCCACCTTAGCGCCTTGAAACATGGGTGCTTTGTAGATCCTAGGATCGAGCAGAGTAACTCCCCTTGCTTGCAAGGGTTGATAGCACTTTGCTGAGTCCTGCTCTCCATGGTGCCCGTCTCGAAGATCCGGTCTGAGTTGGTCTACTGCCCTTTCTGCAGTCCCTCTTTCTGGATGTCTCTTTGTGAGACTTCTGTGTCTAGAGACTCTGTTTCTGAGGAAACAGACAGGTTGTTGGCAGACTAGGTTACTAGTTCAGCTAGAAGCCAGGTCAGCCTCCCTGGCATTCAGGGTTGATTGTGTTCCCCTGAGAAGTGACTGGCTGGGGTTCCTTCTGCCCCCCTAGCCACGCTCCCTTAAACGGACCCCTTTCCTTTGAAGTGGTTGGTGGTTGGTGAAGTGGTTTTAAGGCATTTAGTAGTAAGTAGTAAGTAAATTGCACAATGTTACATACTGTTTTGTTTTAATGATTATAGAGAGAGAATCAAATCTCATCTGCACCCTTCAGACTAAGATCACCCTTCAGACTAAGATCTCAATGTCCTTCAGTTCTGTAAGGAAATGTCATAATTTCCCACACATTTAGTCATTTTGTGTTGTTTTTGAAACCTTTCGCTGTGACTGTTGTAAATGAGTTAAACTCATAATTTTTGTGGGCTGGTCTGTTATTGTTATATCATGTTGATCATGTGAAAGTCTGGCTATTTGGGATTAAGCCTCACTGAACCATTAACTCTTTCCAAAGTATTCTGTGTAGGCTATTCTACCAATATTAACATTTATTGCTTGTTTTCTCTAGTTCCTCTTCATCTTCCCCAAATTGGCTACAGCAAATAAGAATATGTGTACCGTTTTGTGTTCTGCAGTAGATCAGACAGCAGAGCAGAAGTGCAGATCCAGATCCAGAAACACAGAGAATCAACACCATTATTTGTAAAGCAGAGAAACCTGTGAAACACAGACATCAGTTACTGAACACAGGGGTTATGGGGTCAATTTCCTTCTATATTAGCCAGAATATTGTTTATTTGTGCAAACATATATTGTTTTTATCACACGCACACACACACGCGCACACACACACACCCCTCCTTTCCACGAGCCTGCTCTGCTCTGGTTGGTCAGACGGCTCAGTCTGTTGTGATTGGTCTATAGAACTTATGTAGCCCCGCCACTTTTCAGCGTTGTGCTCATTGTCTTTTGACTTCTGGTTTGTATTTCCACAGCGATCTTACATATTTATGAATTAACTGCTCATGTTAAAATCTTCCCAGTCTACTGACATTTGTTAAGACATCTTCTTTAAACATTACAATGCTCGTGATAACTTTCATTAACTCTACAACAAGTAAATACACTTAACCAGCTAATTATTCTTTGACTGCGATGCCATAGAAATGTACAGAGCTACCGCAAAACGGAAGTTCAAAGACAATTTTATAAAGATGGCGGCGCGCTTGTTTCTCTGGCGCATAAGGTCTATACTGGTTACAGCGCGTGACTGAAACAAAATGCCCATTAATGAATCTTAGCTCTGGAGGCTTCCTGTGCGAGAGCATCAAAATTCGCCTTGACTGCCCTGCCAACAACGCTGTACTGTGCGTTCAAACTGCCGCTGGCGGGAGGGTCAAAGTAAATGACAAGTTGTGGCAACCAATCAGAATCCTCTCAAGCTAGGACCTCTACATTCTGATTGGTGGCCACTGAACTCATAGCTCATTACCATAAAGTTGACCTGAACTCTGCTCAACGCTCTTAAAGGTGCTACAGAGGATGTTTTCGACGACTGAGAAACCAAAGACTGTTACTGAGTTTTTGAAATGAGCGCATGCGTAAGAACAACCCCCCTCCTTCACAGCTCATTTCGAGGGAACGCCTCCTAAAACTCGTACATGAGTATTGGAACACAAGTGTTTACCACCGGCATTCGCTGTGTCGTGTTAGTGGATTCATTATGTCGGACTCACCGCAGGTAACTCATAATCTGCAGTTGTTACTCCTGACAAAAACATTGCATGCGGCGCCTGAGGAAAGTTACTGGAGCGCGCACGTCTCTCACAAGGAACGTCATGGCAGTGATTGACAAGTCAGAGGGCCAATCCGCGCACGTCTCTCACAAGGAACGTCATGGCAGTGATTGACAAGCCAGAGGGCCAATCCGCGCACGTCTCTCACAAGGAATGTAATGGCAGTGATTGACAAGCCAGAGGGCCAATTGGCTGATGTTTTTAAGGCCCTACCTCGTGCACAGATGATGTATATTAATATTATTCCTTTCAATGCACCTAATAAATAGTCTTTTATTAGTTAGTAAAGACAGTTTTAAGTAATATTGCAAAAATGTATAAAACAAAACATCCTCTGTAGCACCTTTAAGCCTTGTTTAAGCTTTGTTTACACTGCACACGTGTGCGGCGCGTTATGGCTCCGGCAAGGTTTTGTTCCGTCCTCTACGCGGTGTCAACTCACACCAGAAGCATTTCAGAAGCGATGCGGCTGGACACGTGAGACCACGAGTCTTTTTCATGTTTTTAATGGCTAAGTGGTTTTATTTTGTCTGTTGTGTTTATTGCTATGCCATACTTTATTTTGCTGTAGCCTGCAGCCTAGCCAGTTATGGGTGACATAATGAATTTTCACATTTTTCAACTTCGAATCTCTTGTCATCAGTTTCTGGACTCCTAGTGATGTGAAATATGAGCGTTTTCACAGGTTGATTATTTTGACTTTACGGCGTAATGCACGTGTGCGCGGCTACCGAAGCTGATACGCGGCCACTCTAGTCAATGCTCGTGTTTACACCAGCCGTGCAGCGGTGCGTTTGAGAAGCGTCCCAGAAGCGGCTTGCCTCTCTGCTTTGCTAAAGATTTGCCTATTTTTGACGGTCGCCGTGTCCATTTGCATCTCAAATACAAAATAAAGTCAAAATAATCACCCTGTGTAAACTCCCACTCATATTTCACATCACTAGGAGGCCAGAAACTGAAGAGCAGAGATTCGAATTTGAAAAACTTGAAAATTGTTTGTTCTTGTCATCCATAACTGGACTTTTAAGTGTATTAACTTCGTCTGTAGGCTACAGCAAAATAAATTATGGCCTAGCAATAAACACAATTAAACCAGACAAAATATAACAATTTAGCCATTAAAAACACAAAAAAATTAAGGAAAAAAACGTCAGACAGGTAAATCTCATGGTCTCGCGAATCCAGCCGCTTCGCTTCTGAAATGCTTCTGGTGTGAGTTGACACCATGTAAAGGGTGGAACAAAACCTTGCCAGAGACGTAACGCGTAAACGAGGCTTCACTGTCCAAGACGCGCCGTGCCACTCTCGCCGGAGCTCGCCGCTGGCTCACATTGAAAATGAATGACTTCCTGTCACTTTGACGCTCTTTGACGTGTGAACGCACAGTAAATCCTCAGTGATTGTACACTGTAAGGACAGCTATTTTACTATATTAATTTGAGCACGAGTTTGATGATCTCTGGATCTTGTGTTCTGCAGTGAGGACAATCTCCAATTTCAGGTAATAGTGGCCCAGCTGATTAGAAGAAGTATTCAGTAAGACAGTAACATAAGTAAGCCAGTTAGCTGGAGAACTAGCACAATATAAAACTACGTATTTTGAACACTTGGTAGAAAATATGTACATCAGGAATTCATCATACTTACAGGTTGTGATTCAGAGGAGCAAGTTGATCCAAATAAAGTGGGTATTGTCCTATTTAGTCAAAACAATGCTGCATCTATTTGCAAAAGAATAAAGTATGGCAAAATAAATTAGTTTTGCAAATGAAAAAAAAGTATTGAGCAAAAAACAGTTTGCAAACAAAAATAAAGATATAATTAATTGCAAAAATCGGTAACACTTTACATTAAGGTTCCCTTTGTAAAGGGTTTATAAAGGTGTTAGGTAATGAGTAATAAGTCATTTACAAATGCATTATAAATCATTAATAATGCAGTTATAACTGCATGAATAAAAAGGCGACTTTAATGCAATACCTGCCAAATAGTGAGCCGTTTTTAACTCACATGTTATAAATGCTTAATAAATGTATTTATTAACATATTTAACTCAAAACCAGATTTCTGGTTTATTTTATGATGCAGCAAAAATTGACTATCATAATTAGACTGAAGGTTGTTGTATTTGTGCTTTCTTATTATTATCTCATGACTGCCACTTGTCTTACTATGTTGCTTACCAGAAGTTTTTGTCTTACCCATGATACTCTCCAAAAAGGTCATGATGCCTCTCCACAGCAGTGTATAAAAACAAAATTATTGTTTTTTAAAGACAAAATTCCAACTTTATTTTGAAAATAAAACAAAAGATAATAACCATAACTTGATTAGATATTAAAGTCTGCGTGAACCGGAAGTTGCAAACAACTCTTCTCCAGTGTTGTGACGTATTTCCAGGTGAAACAGAATATTGAATAGAGGGCAGAGTTTTACTTTAGTGCTCCTCCTTTCCATCTCTCGCACTCCTCCTCTCCATATCTCACTCATAGCAGACGAATGGTTGCAGAAGAGTGGTTTACACGTTTTCAACCCAAGCCGTCAAACTGACGTTATCAGAGAAGGAACGCCATGCCAGACCAGAAGTAACTTTTCAGATTTCGATTAAAGATTACTGCGGCAAACAAGTTTTTTCTGTGTTTTAACTTGCACGGATTCATTGTTCACCACAAGACCAGTAATATGACCAGTAATAATAATAATGTAAAGTGAAAACCTGTGAACCATTTATTAATGAGTTATGAACATTAACAACCTATGAAAAGGAACCTTAATGTAAAGTGAAAACCTGTTAACCATTTATTAATGAGTTATGAACATTAACAACCTATGAAAAGGAACCTTAATGTAAAGTGAAAACCTGTGAACCATTTATTAATGAGTTATGAACATTAACAACCTATGAAAAGAAACCTTAATGTAAAGTGAAAACCTGCGAACCATTTATTAATGAGTTATGAACATTAACAACCTATGAAAAGGAACCTTAATGTAAAGTGAAAACCTGCAAACCATTTATTAATGAGTTATGAACATTAACAACCTATGAAAGTGAACCTTAATGTAAAGTGAAAACCTGTGAACCATTTATTAATGAGTTATGAACATTAACAACCTATGAAAAGGAACCTTAATGTAAAGTGGAACTCATTTAATGAGTTATAAACATTAATTACCTATTAAAGTGAACCTTAATGTAGTGTGAACACACGTTAATCATGTATTTATTAATTATTAATGTACACAGAAGATAATATCTTTTTCAGATGAAATATTTTATTTTTGATGAATGTCTCAGTAAACACAACTTTAAACTTGAAAAAAATAAAAAATCTTTTACAGCACAAAGTTACAGAGCATGACTTCTCATGAAAAGTGGGTCTTATGCAGGTAAACTTAAATTAAAACATTCAGAGAAACAATCAAGTATTCAGAAAAGATAATAAACATCACACCTATAAGCCAAACATATTTGATACAAGCTGAATAAAGGCACCTAAATATGTATTTTTTTTAATTAACAGTTGTGTAAATCATTAAATCAATGACCTAATGCACCATTACAGAACATTAGCAGCATATTAATAAGCATTTAATAGATATTTCTGATATGATAAAGGCCACTGTAACTTGAGTACGTTATTTGGCTTTGGTCATCCGTACAGTAACGTTACATGCGCGGGTGCGCCGGAGCGGTTATTTGTTTAAGATAACTACAAACTAACACAGCGATTACTAATATAATATAAACACTAGAAAAACAAAGTCTGCGATTTCACCTCAGTTAGCTTACCCATCAAATCAGTAAACACAAATTCACTTCAACGCATGTTGGAACAGTACTGTGTAACTTCTTCTCAAAAGTGGCAAGGCTTTATTGAATGCTCACTAGCGCCAACTCCTGTCACACGCCAGAATCAACACGCATAGTGATGAGAACCCGAAAGAGAATAATAAAGTATATAGCCTACTACTACTGCGTATAATAATAATAATAATAATAATAATAATAATAATTATTATTATTATTATTATTATTATTATTATAAATAGAAGAAGAATGCATTGCTCATTATACATTATTGTCACATTTGGTGTAAAGAGCAGTCAGGGAGCAGGATTCAGATGAAGCATTTTTTTTATTATGAAGAAAGTTATAGAAAACTAGACATGACAATAATATATTAGGCTATACTAATATATACTCTTTATATATACTCTTTATATACTTATATACTCTGTATACTTATATACTCTTTCAGGGTTACATCACTATGCGTGTTCTGGCGTGTGACAGGAGTTGGCGCTAGTGAGCATCCAATAAAGCCTTGCCACTATCATGAGAAGAAGTCATGCAGTTACCAGGGCATGCTCTAAAGTAAAATTTGTGTTTAAAGTTACTGATTTGATGGGTAAGCTAACTGAAGTGACATTGCAGACTATGTTTTTCAAGTGTTTATATTATAATCGCTGTGTTAGTTTGTATATTATGTTTATTCGCGGTGTTAGCTTTTTATATTAAATAAATAACCGCTCTGGCACTCCCACAAAGTTACAGTATCCTTTATCATGATATCAAGAATAATTATTAATTGCTTATTAATATTTCAACAATAAAATATGTCACCAGGAAAAAAACAAAAAAGATCTGCGTCTGCTTTAATAAACACGATGCACACTACATTAAGGTTCACTTTCACAGGTTATTAATATTCGTAACTCATTAATAAATGGTTAACAGGTTTTCATTTTACATTAAGGTTCCTTTTCATAGGTTGTTAATGTTCATAACTCATTAATAAATGGTTAACAGGTTTCCACTTTACATTAAGGTTCCTTTTCATAGGTTGTTAATGTTCATAACTCATTAATAAATGGTTAACAGGTTTTCACTTTACATTAAGGTTCCTTTTCATAGGTTGTTAATGTTCATAACTCATTAATAAATGGTTCACAGGTTTCCACTTTACATTAAGGTTCCTTTTCATAGGTTGTTAATGTTCATAACTCATTAATAAATGGTTCACAGGTTTCCACTTTACATTAAGGTTCCTTTTCATAGGTTGTTAATGTTCATAACTCATTAATAAATGGTTCACAGGTTTTCACTTTACATTAAGGTTCCTTTTCATAGGTTGTTAATGTTCATAACTCATTAATAAATGGTTCACAGGTTTTCACTTTACATTAAGGTTCCTTTTCATAGGTTGTTAATGTTCATAACTCATTAATAAATGGTTAACAGGTTTTCATTTTACATTAAGGTTCCTTTTCATAGGTTGTTAATGTTCATAACTCATTAATAAATGGTTCACAGGTTTCCACTTTACATTAAGGTTCCTTTTCATAGGTTGTTAATGTTCATAACTCATTAATAAATGGTTAACAGGTTTTCACTTTACATTAAGGTTCCTTTTCATAGGTTGTTAATGTTCATAACTCATTAATAAATGGTTCACAGGTTTCCACTTTACATTAAGGTTCCTTTTCATAGGTTGTTAATGTTCATAACTCATTAATAAATGGTTCACAGGTTTCCACTTTACATTAAGGTTCCTTTTCATAGGTTGTTAATGTTCATAACTCATTAATAAATGGTTCACAGGTTTCCACTTTACATTAAGGTTCCTTTTCATAGGTTGTTAATGTTCATAACTCATTAATAAATGGTTCACAGGTTTTCACTTTACATTAAGGTTCCTTTTCATAGGTTGTTAATGTTCATAACTCATTAATAAATGGTTAACAGGTTTTCATTTTACATTAAGGTTCCTTTTCATAGGTTGTTAATGTTCATAACTCATTAATAAATGGTTCACAGGTTTTCACTTTACATTAAGGTTCCTTTTCATAGGTTGTTAATGTTCATAACTCATTAATAAATGGTTAACAGGTTTTCACTTTACATTAAGGTTCCTTTTCATAGGTTGTTAATGTTCATAACTCATTAATAAATGGTTCACAGGTTTCCACTTTACATTAAGGTTCCTTTTCATAGGTTGTTAATGTTCATAACTCATTAATAAATGGTTCACAGGTTTCCACTTTACATTAAGGTTCCTTTTCATAGGTTGTTAATGTTCATAACTCATTAATAAATGGTTCACAGGTTTCCACTTTACATTAAGGTTCCTTTTCATAGGTTGTTAATGTTCATAACTCATTAATAAATGGTTCACAGGTTTTCACTTTACATTAAGGTTCCTTTTCATAGGTTGTTAATGTTCATAACTCATTAATAAATGGTTAACAGGTTTTCATTTTACATTAAGGTTCCTTTTCATAGGTTGTTAATGTTCATAACTCATTAATAAATGGTTCACAGGTTTCTACTTTACATTAAGGTTCCTTTTCATAGGTTGTTAATGTTCATAACTCATTAATAAATGGTTAACAGGTTTTCACTTTACATTAAGGTTCCTTTTCATAGGTTGTTAATGTTCATAACTCATTAATAAATGGTTAACAGGTTTCCACTTTACATTAAGGTTCCTTTTCATAGGTTGTTAATGTTCATAACTCATTAATAAATGGTTAACAGGTTTTCACTTTACATTAAGGTTCCTTTTCATAGGTTGTTAATGTTCATAACTCATTAATAAATGGTTCACAGGTTTCCACTTTACATTAGGGTTCCTTTTCATAGGTTGTTAATGTTCATAACTCATTAATAAATGGTTAACAGGTTTTCACTTTACATTAGGGTTCCTTTTCATAGGTTGTTAATGTTCATAACTCATTAATAAATGGTTAACAGGTTTCCACTTTACATTAAGGTTCCTTTTCATAGGTTGTTAATGTTCATAACTCATTAATAAATGGTTCACAGGTTTTCACTCTACATTAAGGTTCCTTTTCATAGGTTGTTAATGTTCATAACTCATTAATAAATGGTTCACAGGTTTTCACTTTACATTAATAAATGGTTAACAGGTTTTCACTTTACATTAAGGTTCCTTTTCATAGGTTGTTAATGTTCATAACTCATTAATAAATGGTTCACAGGTTTCCACTTTACATTAAGGTTCCTTTTCATAGGTTGTTAATGTTCATAACTCATTAATAAATGGTTCACAGGTTTTCACTTTACATTAAGGTTCCTTTTCATAGGTTGTTAATGTTCATAACTCATTAATAAATGGTTCACAGGTTTTCACTTTACATTATTATTATTACTGGTCATATTACTGGTCTTGTGGTGAACAATGAATCCGTGCAAGTTAAAACACAGAAAAAACTTGTTTGCCGCAGTGATCTTTAATCGAAATCTGAAAAGTTACTTCTGGTCTGGAATGGCGTTCCTTCTCTGATAACGTCAGTTTGACGGCTTGGGTTGAAAACGTGTAAACCACTCTTCTGCAACCATTCGTCTGCTATGAGTGAGATATGGAGAGGAGGAGTGCGAGAGATGGAAAGGAGGAGCACTAAAGTAAAACTCTGCCCTCTATTCAATATTCTGTTTCACTTGGAAATACGTCACAACACTGGAGAAGAGTCGTTTGCAACTTCCGGTTCACGCAGACTTTAATATCTAATCAAGTTATGGTTATTATCTTTTGTTTTATTTTCAAAATAAAGTTGGAATTTTGTCTTTAAAAAACAATAATTTTGTTTTTATACACTGCTGTGGAGAGGCATCATGACCTTTTTGGAGAGTATCATGGGTAAGACAAAAACTTCTGGTAAGCAACATAGTAAGACAAGTGGCAGTCATGAGATAATAATAAGAAAGCACAAATACAACAACCTTCAGTCTAATTATGATAGTCAATTTTTGCTGCATCATAAAATAAACCAGAAATCTGGTTTTGAGTTAAATATGTTAATAAATACATTTATTAAGCATTTATAACATGTGAGTTAAAAACGGCTCACTATTTGGCAGGTATTGCATTAAAGTCGCCTTTTTATTCATGCAGTTATAACTGCATTATTAATGATTTATAATGCATTTGTAAATGACTTATTACTCATTAACAAACACCTTTATAAACCCTTTACAAAGGGAACCTTAATGTAAAGTGTTACCCAAAAATCAATCACAGCTAAAAGAAGCTTAAAAACTTTTATCCTTTTTTATCTCTGCAACAGATTTTTTTCTCCAAGTGACGTTACGGGCTTGAGACAGATCACAACAGGGGATAGTCGGTTGTTGCAACAGATGAATTGAGAGTGGAGTGCGCATGGTTGGAAGATTTGTTGATTCTGGAAGTAATTGAGAAATGGAGGAAGAGGTATCGGGAGAGGAAAGTGGAGGGAGTAGAGGTAATGAGTGCAGTATAGTTGAAAATAGGAAAAGAGAGAAAAATTGGGCTCAGGTTTCAGATTCTGAAAGTGATAAGGGAAGACATCAGACGAGGAAAAGAAAGGAGGAATACAAGGTGTTGATGAAATTCGCATCCGAATCTGGATCTGCAATTAATCCGCTAAAAAATGATGAGATAAGACTTATTGAAAGTGCACAAATGTTGAGGGATAGGAAATTGCTATTATTCTGTAAAGATAATAGACGACAAAAAAGGCTCTGGGATTGAAGATGATACTGGGCAAAAAAAGTGATTTGTTCAATTCCAGAAAACAAGAAATGGGTAAGAGGGGAAATATCAAGAATTCTGACTATGTCAGCAGAAAGAATTAAAGCAAATATTTCTGAAGCTGAAGTAAAGGAAGTAAGAAGACTTCAGTTTGTCAAAGACACAGAAAGGAAGAACAGTCTCTCTATGATTATTCATTTTGAATGTATGTACCATTGTATGTACCTCCTCTATTAGATGTTATAAATGTCAAAGATATGGCCATGTCAGCAGTTTGTAGAGGCAAGCAAAGGTGTGCGAGATGCGGAGGAGAGCATGATTATGGTAAATGTGCACAAGATATAAGTCTTAAATGTAACTGTGGTGGAGAGCATATAGCGCAGGGTATGGAGGATGTCAAGCAAGACAAAAATTTTGAAAGTACAAAATGTAACAGTGGAAAAAGGATTAACATACACTGAGGCCCTGAAGAGAGTAGAACAGGAAACAAAAGAGAATGAGATAATAGCACCCCAAATAATGAATATGGAACAAAACGAAACAGAGAAGGAGTCAATGGAGGTTGATAAAATGTCATTTATAACATTAATAGCAGAAGTGGTCAATTGCTCAGCACAAACAGAAAGTCAGGTAAGTAGGAAACACCCAGACAACATGTAGTGGTTCCTAATGGTTTTAATAATATTACACGGTTTGCGTAGTGAATAATGTGTTTATCTGGCTGAGAAAGGAAATTTTCACAGGCTTGACTAAAGTAGTTAGCCATGCGGCTAA
>VTFQ01000001.1:61632695-61692695 GCA_036281575.1 Ancherythroculter nigrocauda | reverse complement strand
AAGAGCTTTTCTGTCTAATGGTGGTGAATTAGTCAGGACATATTAGATGTAGACTCTGTTAAATGATAATGTATGTCAGTATAATTAATCACTAATTAACCCATTTGTGCCCAAATTTTTCTGAATGGTTTCATGCATATAGTCCTGTTAATAGTGTCCTATGTGAACATGTTCTGCATTTATTTTTCCCAGGTTTTTGTTTTTTTTCTTAAAAAACGTGTTTAAATGTGCGGCAACTATAGTTGCCGGTGGGCAAATATGTTGTATGCACCCCTCAATGTAAAATTTGAATAGGAGGAGAACATTTATGCATCTAACTCAAAATAACTGCTTTCAACAGATCAACAGATCAATCAAAGTCGAAGAACATTCAATGTGAACACAAAAAAGTTGCATCTAGCATATAATTTCTTGAATATGAAAACACAACAAACAACAAATCCAACAAATCAAACAACAAATCCAAAGTCTTAAAGTGGTGGAACATAGTGCCGAACAAAGTCCAGCCATTAAGTTGCTCTAACAGAGCATTGTGAATCAAAAAAGTTAAATTACATCATTCATTAGAAAAAAATTACTCCTATATGTGACCCTGGACCACAAAGCCAGTCAGAAGTCGCACGGGTATATTGGTAGCTATAGCCAACAATACATTGTATGGGTCAAAATTATTGTTTTTTTTTTTTCTTTTATGGCAAAAATCATTAGGATATAAAGTAAAGATCATGTTCTGTGAAGATATTTTGTAAATTTTCTACTGTAAATATATAAAAAATTATTTTTGTGAGTGGAGATACATTGCTAAGGACTTCATTTGGACAACTTTAAGGTGATTTTCTCAATATTTCAATTTTTTTGCACCTTCAGATTACAGATTTTCAAATAGTTGAGTCTCGGCCAAATGTCCTATCCTAACAAACCATACATCAATGGAAAGCTTATATATATTCAGCTTTCAGATGATGTATAAATCTTAATTTCAAAGAATTGACCCTTATGAATGGTTTTGTAGTCCAGGGTCACATATAACAAACAAACAAAAAATAAATTAATTAACAAATAACAATATATAATATATAACAATATAAAATATTATGAAAGCAAAAAGCACTAAACAAGACCAATAACCTTGATTTATTAACCCATTAAACACATTATACCCCATTTCCCCATGATATATGTACTTACAAGCCATTTGCCCACCGGCAACTATAGTTGCCGCTTGGACTTTTGACTAAAAATACAAAAAACTATAGATCTCTTGTAAGATTTGTTTTGTTTGGATGATTCTAGAGACCCTCATGATTACGTAGATATATATATGTCAACAAAAAATTTCTAATGTTAACATGAAAATTACTTTTCTTTGGGAGGGTTTGCCTTCACTATGCTTCCTGGAAGTAGGGGTAGGAAGTTGACAGCCTCATGTCACAGGAAAGAAGTGAATACCTTTTTTTTGTTCTTGAAATCCTTTATTTAGATGTTTTCTTGCATGTCATTGAGAAATAAAACATGGAAAACATCTAGAAAAAAACTTACAAAAGGAAAATGACAACCATACACTGCGGCAACTATAGTTGCCGGTGGGCTAAAATGGGTTAAACTGGTCTGCTGACACACATCATGGCTGGTATTAACTAGAATTATCAGAGACATGAGCACCTGCTGGTTAAATCCCCAAACTACAAATGAACAGACTGAGTTTATTGTGCTGAGAATAGATGTGGCTCTCAGAGGTCAAACGCACAAAAATTCCTTCCACAAATTTGGATTTTTTTACATTATCTGCTAATGGCTTTCATACTGTTTAATTTAGTGACTTCTGCTCTTTAACGAAGTAGGAAATTATTTTCCATAGACACTAACGTCTACAAACCCAGCACCACAAACCCATAATACAGCTGATAAAGCACATAAATACACATAAAAACATGATCAGATGTAGTCTGTGCTTTTCAAAATTAATAAGACTATGTTTATAATTAATATTATATGACCAGCCCAGGTAATTACGTTTACAGTATCACTTATCTGGAAATACTATATTCATATTGTAACTATACTAATTAATTAAACTCATATTGATCAGGGCGACAACAGCAGCAGAGTTTACTTACCCAGTTTCAACTCTGTATGGGTTGAATCCACACAATCCTGTTCCCTGTAAACTTTACATGTATATTTTCCCTCATCTTCAGCTCTCACTTTTTTCAGACGGAGGGAGAAGTTTCCATCTTTAATCTTCTTAGTAAAGAAATGAGCTCTGTCTCGATAACCCTGCTGCTGTCGACTCTCACCATCTTCATACAGATGAACCAGAGGCTCTGAGTCTCCCGTTATTTTTCTCCATTCCACCTTCAGACTTTTTTGTAACAAGCTTTTGTCAACCTCACAGGGAAAAACCACTGAAGATCCCAGAGGAACGACTTCCTCTCTGTATGAATATTTTTTAGTCATAAAGAACTCTACAATGGAATAGAAACACATTTTTAATGTGGGATCACATAACAGCTAGTCGATCATTCAGAACTGTCTATTATCTTGAGTTTTCCTGAATTAATAATACTGATGGTGATTTAACACTAAAACACTAAATAATCAAACCAGCTGAAAACCTGAACTGAAGGTACTGTATATCAACTGGATTGATTGGTTTGGTTAAATCATAGTTAAATGTATAAAAAGTTTGATTTTTTTTTTTTTTTTTAAATCTATTTACTTACTCAGAACCAAATGTGTCGTGGCTGAAAACACACAATTCCTCTTGCTGTAAACTCTACATGTGTATTTTCCCTCATCTTCAGCTCTCAGATTGTCCAGACGGAGGGAAACGTTTCCATGTTTAATGTGTTCAGTGAAGAAATGAGCTCTATCATGATAATCTTTGTGCTGTTTCTCTGCTCGACTCTCACCATCTTGATACAGATGAACCAGAGTCCTTGAGATTCTTCTTGTTCTTCTCCACTCCACCTTCAGATCTTCAGTTAGTAAGTTTGGAGGAACATGACAGGGCAAAACCACTGAACCTCCCAAATGAACTTGACTGTTATAAGAATTTTGCACAATCAAACCTGAAAAGAAAAAGACATTTAATTTCTAATGTGAAATACAGTATATGTAAAATAACCCCACTATAATGCTGTTTTGGCTGATTCAGTCACATGTTCAGCACTAAATACAGGTGCAAATGTGGCCAGTTTTTTTTGTGATCAGATTATTGGGACATTATTGGTTCAAACACATGACCATAAACATTTATAAACAATAACAGGGTGTTTACACTGACGGTGATATACTGTAAAACTGTTTTTTGGTATTTCTGTGGTACAGAACTGCATCACATGTCAGGTCACTATCTGCCCTCTCAAATGTGTTCAACACATTCTGTCTCTACTAATTTGAGCTCCAAAGAAATAAAGCATAATACACAAAAACTACCCAGTTCAAAAGAGCCACTCAAGCTTCCATTACTAATTCAGCAGACACTATTTAAAGGTGACCTGGCTTGTTTCTATGCAGATATTGGACACAGAAGTGTGATCAAGTGTGTCTGATTCAAGGACAACTACACCTGATCTATTTGTACCATGGAGAAATCTTTCTGTTTCATCTCAATTTCTGTTGCTCAGCTGCACAAAGGTCATGATTAGAAATCAGCACTCTTTTCTCATATGCTCATTTATGATGTAAATGCATTGTAACTAATGAATCTAGTGTTATTATATTCATATACCTTTATCAGAAGATCTGCAGTAGATCAGACAGCAGAGCAGAAGTGCAGATCCAGATGCAGAAATACAGAGAATCAACACCATTATGTGTAAAACTGAGAAACCTGTGAAACACAGTTATTGGACAATGTTATTATTGTAAAATTCACTCTATATAGTGTAAAAATTTGTCCTCAAAATATTATCAAGTAGGTTCACACACACACAAACACACACATGGTTTCGTTATCTTTTTGGGGACTCTCAAACTGTATCTTGTATCCCCCTACACTAACCCTATACCCCTAAACCTACCCATCACAGAAAACCTTCTTCATTACATTTTCAAAAAAACATAATTCAGTATGTTTATTATACTGTTTCTCTCGTTAGGTTTAGGTTACACTAGAGGCCCACAGCTAGATCCCTGTCAGTTCACATACAAACACCAGAGAGGCACTGATGATGCAGTCAACATTACAGTCACCCAGTAACTAAACACTTTGAGAATCATAAGGCTTATGCCAGACTGTTGTTTAGCCTCATGATCTCTTGAAAACACTGCAGCGGATGAATGTCAAACCTTCATTATTAAGTGGTTCCACTCATTTCTGACCAATCGCAGTCAGGAGGTCAGGGTGAACATGACGTTCCTTTGACCATCAGCACTGACGCTCCTCAGGGGTGTGTTAGTCCCTCTGTACTGTTCACACTGTCCACTAATCAATGTACATGTAGTACTGCTAACAATTACACGATTAAGTTCTCTGATGACACAGCTTTCCTGGGTCTGATATTAAACCAGGGGTGTGCAACCCTGCTCCTGGAGAGCTACTGTCCTGCAGATTTCATTTCCAACCCTGCTCCAACACACCTGTCTGTAATTATCAAGCAACCCTGAACACCTTGATTTGCTGGTTCAGGTGTGTTTGATTGGGGTTAGAGCTAAAATCTGCAGGATGGTAGCTCTCCAGGAGCAGAGTTGCACACTCCTGTTTAAAAGGAAGTGAGACTAAACTAAACAAAACAAGACTAAACTAAACAATTAAATTACAAATAATTTGTAATTTATTTATTTTTAATTCAAATAATTTTTTTCCAAAGGTGGTTTCTGTCATTTTATGTTGTTTTCATCACAGCAAAAAAGTTTAGGTTTAAGTTTAGTTATTTGATGCTATAAAAACAGGGGTTTGACGTAATGATAACATCTACATTTCCATAACTGTTTATTTCACCTCGACATAATGATTTGTTCTGCAGTAAACTGTACCAAACTATTCTGTGGGAGTGTGGGCGACTCCACTTCATGCTCACTAGAGTCACTGTGCAGACTCAGGTCCCGAATCAACACAAGATTTCAGTGCCATATTAGGACACTGGCAGCTTCACTTACTACAATGGAAAAGTGTGGAGGTGCGTCATCCATATTTTTTTTTACAGTCTATGTATTTGACACATGAGATTCAGTTGCATATAAACATGAGGTTCTGTCCAGTGGTGCGACAAACATTCTCTTACCATCAACATTAAGAAAACAGTGGAGATGGTGTTTGACCCCAAATCCATTGGAGTCACTCACCAGTGGCCATCAATGACCAGGACATAGCCCAGTTTAGATATCTGGGCATACATTGATAATAAACTGACATGAAGTGTTCAGGTAGAAAACGTCTGTACTTGGGTTCAACAGCGACTACATTTTCTTCGTAGGCTGAGAGTCTTTGGTGTTAACCAGAAAGTGTTTCTTCTCTTCTACAATGCAGTAATTGAGAGCATTCTGCGGTGTGGCATCTCAGTGTGCAGCTGAAAGTCCAGATTACACGGTTAACACAGAGAGCCATGAAAATCATCAGAGTCAAGCAGCATCCCACACTCACTTCAGGCTGTCTTTGATGAACCAGTCATCAGACAGGCCCAAAAAAATCCCAGATCCCACCCATGTCCTTCACCCTGAGTACCTGCTTCTTCCCTCAGGAAAATGTCCCCCAGTGCAGGCTCAACCGCTTTAAGATCTCCTTCATCCTCCTGTCCATCAAAGCCCTAAATGACATGTCAGCCTGAGGTTTACCCCTATAACACTGTTTTTAATTGTGACCATAAACATGTATATTTTGAGATTTTTCTTTTTGAATTTTATCATTATGATTATTACAGGTGTGTGGTACAACCGGGCAGTGTGAAGTTGGTTGGTTGATGTGTATGTACTGTAGGTTTTGTATGTGAGTGTGTGTGTGTGTGTGTGTGTGTGTGTGTGTGTGTGTGTGTGTGTGTGTACTGTATATATTATGTTACTTATTTAAACAGCAGTCACTGGATTGTATGTGTCCAAGACAAATTTCCTTCAGGACAATAAAAGTCTATCCTATCCTATGAGAGCAGGCCTGACCCTTCTTGCAGTCTTGAGGAGAGCTATTTCCTACTTTTATGGATTTTATTATTGACACACATGTTTTAATTGGTGTTTTAATCTTTGATGGTTTGTGTTAGAACAATAAAATTGTGATATTTTGATAAACTACGTTTGATGTTTACGATCAAGTATTGTGATTTGTGGAGGGCTCCTCTTGCTTAAATATATGATTTATAAGCTGTTTTCCTTTTGGGGACCAAAAAATGTCCCAACAATGACTTCATGCTTGCTGTTTTACGGCCTCTATAGTGTTCATTTCTGTTAGAAACTGCAGGGTGTATTGGTGCGTATTTTGCGTTTTGCAAAAAAGTTGCCACAGTTAGGTTTTTCTAATGAGCCTGTGTGGAGGAAACCTGAACACCCAGAAGAAAACCCACATTGACACAGAGAGAACATGCAAACTCCACACAGAAAGGACTCCTGACTCAGCCTGGGCTTGATCCGGGGTCTTTCTTGCTGTGAGGACACAGTGCTATCCACCGTGCTGCCAACATTGTGTCCCATAATAATGTGGTGTTTATCTGAACCACACACACATTGGGTTTTCATGTTTGATGGGGACATTCCTTAGACATAATGGTTTATATACTGTACAAACTGTATTTTCTGTCCCCTAACCCTAAACATACCCATCACAGAAACTTTCTGCATTTTTACATTTAAAAAAGATTATTATATGATTTACTGTTATGATTTACTGTTATAACTATACTTGTGGGGACTTTTGGTAAAACCAGGATCACACACACATTTACTGTGTCAAAAGTGGATATTCCATAAGGTTTTATAGCTGTTTTACATTAGTAGTCTTTTTTTTTTTTTTGACATTTTTATATATCTAAAGCAATCACAGGAATGATGAGTGTTATATGTGTGTGATCAGTACTCGGGTGACAGTTAAGGCTGAGTGAGCGAGATGGTGGCATGATGGTGAAAACATTATTGTATTACTTTTTCCTTTCTTTCCACAGTCACTGCACATTTCTCAATACTTCAGTCACTTTTTCAAAACTCTCACACAGTGAGCACAACAACAGTCTCTGTGGCTAAACTGTGGATCATTTATCATTGCTTTGGCACAAAATGCATTTAATTTTCAAAACTGTTAAACTTAAGTTAAAAAAAATAGCATGATACAAAACTGCATGAGAAAGAAATATGCTGCATTTCTACAGTATTATTGTTATTAAAATATATTTTGAGTCTGAAAAATCAAATACTATTAAAGCAATTAGATGAAACTGAACACCTACACAAGCATTAGTCTTTCAGTTCATTATCATCCAAAGGGCAAAACTTCAAATAAGTTTGTACTTTTATGGTTCATATAACATAAACTGTAGTGAATTATAAACAAAAAGTGTGTTTGTTTGTTTGTTTGTTTGTTTGTTCACAACCTTTGCTAGTGTTGTGGAAGAATGAGTTGGTTTGAGACATGGATGAAGTGTGTTGATAGTTTTAGAGCATTTTGAATGTGAAATGAACTGCTGTGCCAAGACGAAAGTTGGTTAGGATAACTGTGTGATACTAAAGGGGACATTACAGTTTTTCTCAGTCGCTTTGGTACATTTCTCAGATCAGAATTGAAATTCTCAAAACTACCTGTTCAATTCTCACATCATTGTGTCACTTGTGCACATCAAAAAAGCAGTTTCTCATTTCTTTGAACAAGTTGCAAATGCTTTGGTACATCCATGCAAATGATTATGTACAATTCTCTGTTGTTTCCTACATTATCAGTTGCTTATGTCATGTTGATCAAAATGTATTATATTGGGTCTCTGTTGAATAGTCTCACCCCCCACAACATTTAGGCACAAGCTCATAGCATAAGTCTTTACATGCAAAATGGTTGAACAAGTTATCATAATATGTCAAGCATATTTCTATACTTTCTATATTTCCATTAGACTTTTTTCTAAATCTGTCCTGAATTGGTAAATTGCTCCCAGGTGAATCTTGACTTTCTCTAACGACATGACTCAATGACTCAATGACATGTTCTGTCAATAAAATACAGTACAAACAGTAAGAGAGTAAATTTGAATCTTTTCCATTCTCTTGCAATTACACTCACACATACACTAAGATGTAACTTATAATTGACAATAATTGTCATCAAAACTTTAGCCATAGTTTCCATCAGAACGTCCCTCCAGAGTAAACGGTTATATTGAGAACATGACTAAACAATTTGACTGTCTTATCCGTACACAATGACACAAGGACATGTCATTCTGATGGCACTGACATGTTCATTGACACAGATATTTACTTTTGAGAGATGAACTAAGGATTTTGAGTAAGAGAGTGGCTTTTGCAGGTTATCCATGGTGTTTTGCTATTTGTACAAATTGTTTTGAGAAATGCACTTACTGTTTTGCAAATTGTGAGTTTGATTCGAGAAATGTACCAAAGCGACTGAGAAAAACTGTAATACTTTTGTACTGTATAATAATTTATGTATTTTAAAAATACAGAAACAAAACTATTTTAAAAAGTAAATATTCTGAACGCATTGAATGAGATTCCATACTTATTTACAGTTTTTCTCCATTGGTTTGGCTCATTTCTTGAAACAGAAATTACATTCTCAAAACAACATGGACAAATCTCCAAACCCCTTGGCAATTGTTCACAACAGAATTGAATTTCTCATTCATTTCATCAAATTGCAAATGTCTAAGTACATGTCTCAATGTCTCAGTACATCTTTGCAAATGATTAAGTACAGGTAGCCTACATTTAGCACAATTTCCAAGTGAATAGATCTTGTTCATCTAAACTGATTGTTGATTCTCAGTCTAATGGTTGTTTTCTCCAAAACGTGTCATCGTCATTTCATTGTACAAGTCATCACATGCACAATAGTCTGTTCAATTGTCAATATGAATACCATATATGAATCCTTGGAACATTTGATAAATTTATTACAGCAATTGACAGTCAGGTGAAACTAGAACTTGACTAACATGTAACATGTAAGTCAGTTTCTGGTTGCCCATCACAACTATTTTGAAGAATATAACATACAATAAGAAAAAGGGTCAAAGAGCTGCAATTAGTGCCTCCCATGTAAATCTATCTAATACTCTGGGTTTTACTGTAACATTTCAGTAAGTCTAGTCATTGATGATTTTCCCCCTCCCCTTTCTGTCAAATACCCCCTGTAGTACCTCTGCATAAGGGTACATGTACCCCAGGTTTGGAACCACTGGAGTAGTGGCTAGTAGTATATTGAACTTGTGGAGAACAGAACATTCCTATGTAATTGTCTGTAACTCTAGTGTATAACTCTTCTGTATGACTGATTTGATGTTTTCTTTTTTTACGCTATTGTAGAGAATAATGGCATTGGAAGGAAACAAGCGACCAGTGAAGAACTGTTGGTTGTGAAACTCCAGCTTTATTTACAGCACTGTAGGCTGCATATAATTTTCATTGTTTTTTGTTTGTGTGTTTACATTACAGTATATTATGCTGTATACATTTTCTTTTTGTGAATGATAATGGTTACAATTTCCTTGGCAGTATGAGTGTCAAACCTTGGAGGCTACTCTTACCCTAAAATCCTATTTCTTTTTTTCAGTTTTATACACAGTTGTATTCTGTTAGCTAGACAAAAAACAGTACAGTAACCATTGTCAATGAAGGACTGGGCTACTGAAAGGTGGACATTTCAATGGTCCTCTTCCATAGTGACAAAACATCTAAACATTTTGACTTGCAGTGCTTACACAATGCCAAAGGGACGAAGCATTTTGGGGGCACTGACTGTTTAAATGAGAAGGAAACTTAGTTTTGACACATGAGTGAACAGTTTTGGGAGAGATATGAGCTTTTGCAAGTGAGCTATAGTGTTGTGCTGAACTGTAATACTGTTTTGCCAAATGATCTTAGAGTTTTGAGAATGTAATTTCTGTTTCAAGAAATGAGCCAAACCAATGGAGAAAAACTGTAATATAAGATAAGACAAATGGAAAAGTCAGTCAGCTATGTATTATCATGTTAATTATTGTGCCTTTCGCCCCAACAGCAGGGGTGCCTTTTACCTCAAATACCATACTTTTACATATTCTTCTGTTATTGAAAAACTGTTGCTTTAATTACCTTGAACAACACTGAAAACCATTAAGAAGACGTTTGTCTCAAAATTTATTCAATAATTTTAGTGATTCTCATTTGCTATTTAAATCTACAACATTTTTAAAACCACCAAAGATCAAATTAGTGCAGAATCAACTTTGCGCTGCTGTTCACGATCGCGTCAAGGATCAGACAAACTTCCACGTTCTTCTTAAAAAGTGGATGTTTAGGAAAGTGCTGCTGTGTTTGTGCCATCTAGTGCTTAGGAGGAAAATAAAATCAAATGTGTCTTTTACCTTGAGGCGCCTTTAGCCCCGTTGTCCCCTACTGTTTAATTATTGTCTATTAAAAAATTGGCAGTTGTGTACCACAATGGGTTAATGGTCATGTGCCTTAAAGTCAAAACATATTATATTGTCACGTTTTGTAAGTTTTGGTTTCATTTTCAAGGACTTTTAGTTTGTTTCTCATTGTTTCCTTTGTTCCCGTGTTCTCACTTTGGCAGCTGTGGCCTAATGGTTAGAGAGTCGAACTTGTAACCTGAAGGTCGCAGGTTTGAGTCTCAGTACTGGCAGGAAATGTAGGTGTGGGGAGTGAATGAACAGCGCTCTCTTCCACTCTCATTACCCACAACTGAAGTGCCCTTGAGCAAGACGCCTAACCCCCAATCTCTCCCCTGGTGCTGCAGCAAAAATGTCTGCCCACTGCTCCGGGTGTGTGTGTGTGTGTGTGTGTAGGTGTGTGTGTGTGTGTGTGTGTGTGCACTTGGATGGGTGAAATGCAGAGCACAAATTCTGAGTGTGGGACACCATCCTTGACTACACGTCATGTCACTTTCACTTTTTTTGTCCTTGTTTGTCATGATTATTCATTAGTTCTTGTGTATATAATGCATCTGTCTCAGTTCATCATTGTCTGGTGTTGTTTCTGTTCTACACTGTTACGTTGCCTTTCTCTTGTGTTAAATTATCATTATGTTGGATTATGCTCTTTCGTTTTTCTTTAAAAATGTTCATGCTGCATTTTAAGATCCTCTAAGTCTCAACTTCATCATCACCATCTGTGACAGATACCTATGCAAATCTTTAGCTAATAACACATTAATTTACATTGTTAGTTACTAGATGTTAATAGGGAATTCATCTATGATGAAATTTAATGAATAACAGTATATTAGTAGTATTAGTATATGACTTAATCAGATAGACTCTATATTGGTTGCTGATGTGGCAATCATTAATTAATAGCTTAATCATTTATGAATCATACATTAACTCAAGATTAGTTGCTAATGCAGTGATAATCTTTTTGTTAAGTTCACTAGTGCATGCTTGTGTGCTGTTGTTAATTAGCAGTTAATAGGTCAAGAGGTTTGAGTTAAATTGATATTTCAAGAAATATTCTTTTTTTCTGATGGATTCAAATGAAATGTGTTACTGCCATGCACTGAATTAAAGCTAGTGTTAACTATTTCATTTGAGGAAACTGATTGTCTTAAATTGGTCAATTACCATTTAATATTTATTATGTGTAAGTAATGTGAGTATATTATGAACTTAGTAAAGTACATTACGCTGTAATGTAATCTGTAAATCGCAGCTACTCTTTTGCTGTTTTTAGTTATGCTGCGTTTTTACAGTATAATTGTATTTGATTATTTACGGTACTCTTGTTAATTTACAGACTTGCTGGCAACTAAAATTGCCAGTAAGCTACAGTAAAATCTACAGCCTTTTTTTTTTTTTTTTTTTTTTTTTTTTTTACAGTGTGTGTATTAGTTAAGCATGAATTACAGTTTTTCTCAGTCGCTTTGGTGCATTTCTCACATCACTATTCACATTTGCACAACAGTTAATGCAGTTCTCAAAACAATTAGTACAAACTGCAAAACCTAGTTGATAACCTGCAAAAGCGTGTCACTTGCTCAAAATGGATAGGTCATTCCTCAAAAGCAAGTATTTGTGTCAATGAAAGTGTCAGTGTCATCAAGATGAAAAGTCTTGACACCATTGTTTATGAACAAGATAGTCAAATGGCTTTGTCATGTTTTCATTATGACAGTTTACTCTGTCAGTGTTTTCCAATGCAAAAAAGTCAGATCTTGGTGACATTACCTGAAAATGCTCAAGACAGCACTTTATACTATTTGCACAGCCATTTGAAAAATACAGTAAAGTTACACATTACTGTATTGAATATGTATGTTTCACATTTTTACTGCATATGCTCTTTGCAATTCTGTTCACAGCATTGTGCAAAAGAAAAATTACACCCTTATTTGCAACAAACATAAACTCCCTTTGGGTAGAGCTGTGCACAACGGTAAACAATATTGCAGTACATATGGCAAATCTTTACTGTAACACTACTGTACACTACAATACACTAAATGTGTGATGCAGTAAAGCTGTACGTCTAAATGTAAAATGTACAGTGACAAGTTCTTGTCCCACTGCAAGCTTCATGTATGACACAATGACAGTAGTGCAGTGCAGATTGTTTAGTGCTGAATTACTGTCCATTTATACACACCTG
Organism: Ancherythroculter nigrocauda; assembly: GCA_036281575.1. Taxonomy (NCBI): domain Eukaryota; kingdom Metazoa; phylum Chordata; class Actinopteri; order Cypriniformes; family Xenocyprididae; genus Ancherythroculter; species Ancherythroculter nigrocauda. The sequence goes on along the minus strand of VTFQ01000001.1, from coordinate 61,679,954 downwards.
TTCTCCTGACGAAATGTTTGAATAATTGAATTTACAGTGGTTCTCCCAACATTTGGCTGCACCCTTCGACCAGCCTCAGCCATTGTGAGGCCGTGATTGACAACATGATCCACAATTGTAGCCCTGATTTCATCAGGGATCTGCCTATGTACTTGGCCTCTTCTTCCTCTTCCCCTGTTTTGTCCCCTTCCCCTTCCTCCCCGCACCCTCACCCCTCTTCCATGAGGCTGACCTTCCATTTCTGTGTCACAGTATTGTAGAAATGGTACACACTATGTCCTGCTTGGTTCGTATATGCTTGTAAAGTGGGGGTTTATGGGATTGTAGAGAAGTGGCTTATCATTGGTTGCAAGTAAAGCTTCACACACCCCTTCTCATCAGTGAAAGTTGAGATTCACTTGAGAGAAATTGTTCAATTTAGGAGACATTTTCAGGAAAAAAAGCTTTAAAAAAATGTGTAAAATTTGCTTGACAGATTTTGACAACTAGTTCAACATTTTTGTATGTAATGACTCAAGCAATGAAATGAGGACTATTAGTTTTATATGGAATGACTATTCAGCATTCACAAGTATAGTTAATTTTGACTGACATGACATAAGCAAATGATAATGTTATAAAACAGCAGAGAGTTGTATGAAAGCAATTGATGCATGTCCAAAAGCATTTGCAATTTGTTCGAAGGAATGAGAAACTGCTACTATGATGTGCACAAATGACTAAATGTTGTGGAGGTTGAACTAACTGTTGTGCAAATGTAAATAGTGATGTGAGAAATGCACCAAAGCGACTGAGAAAAACTGTAATGTACTGTATATTAGTGCATCCAGGGGTGTTTCTTCTGAGGAGGCAAGGGAAGCAGCGCCTCCTCAAAAAAACAAACACAATAGGATGAGAAGATAATCCATATTACAAAAATAAAACAATGCAAATATTACAGAATGTGACATTAAAAAGTATAAAAAATCACTGGTTTTTCTAAAGTAACACTGTCAAGCAGCAACACCCACAGGTAAAGGTATTTGAGGTATTTGAGCCCATTGAGTTTTAACAGACCCCCTAAAGCATGCAGTGGGTTCAGAGGGGGATAATTGAGAATGAATGGGGAAAAGTCACATGAGAGGAGGCAATGGCTCCATCGCACTATGACTGGATGTGATTGGTTATGATTGGCTATGATCGATTCACATGATAAATCCTGCCTTTTGTTTTTGTGCACATCCGCGAATCGGCCTGAATAAAGAAAATGATGCGTTGATGGGAAGACTACTGAAAAAGTAAGTAAACAGCACAGCCACTTAGATATCTCCACTTTGTCATGTCAAAATTAAACTTGAAATGGCCTGAAAACATGATGACTCTGTGGGTTTTTAGTGAGCAATCAGCTTGGTGAAATTAAAGATACATCTCAGTGTCTGTGACCAGTGTTTACCGAGCTTGATGACTGACGATCCCGAAAAGTTTGCTATTACAAAGAAAAGCTGAATATCAGTTCACAAATAAAATATAGTGTTTAAATTGTTACTGCCTTCAGTTATTATTTTGGAATAAATGTAAAAATGCTTAAAACACCAACTTGATTAGATTGATACTAAATAGAACTTAAAGCTGCAGCCCGTAACATTTTTTGGTTAAAACTTATCCAAAAATCCTTTGCGTCATTAACTCACGTCTGTTTACATGAAGAAGGAGTCCCAGCTAGTAGGCTATATCATGTGATGGATCATTTATAGCCTTTTCTCACAGCAGCTGGAATAATTAAAGTTATCATTGTGATGGCAGATTGTAATCCAGAAATGTCCAAATGACAATCATCATTTACAACTGGAGATTCACCCGTAATCAAAAGCAAAAGACTTTGGACTGCGGAGTGGCTACAGAAATTGAAATCTACAGGTAACACTAATACACACTAATACACACTAAATACACATAGTCACACAATGCTGATGTTGTTAACATTAACAATTTGAGAATGAAGTATATCAATAATAATAATTTGCACAGTTTGATGTGATATGAGCACTGGTGTCAAAAGTATTCACATTCAATACTCAAGTAGAAGTATAGATACTAGGTTTTCAAAATACTTCTGTAGAAGTTGAAGTATCAACTCAAGCTTTTTACTCAAGTAAAAGTGTAAAAGTACTGGTTTCAAAACTACTTAAAGTATAAAAGTAAAAGTAATGTAAGGAAAAAAATGCCATTAAGGACAAAAGCTTAGGCCGCGCCACAGGGGTCTATTGTGCACTCCACCTCCTCAAAATGTCATCAATAACCTTTATTGAAATGTAAATGTACATCCAAGCTTAACTGCAGGAATCTGTGAGGGCAGCGGACAAGAAAAATGTGGGTAGTTTTGGTGTACCCAGGGCAGGCTTAGTAACAATCAGGGCTTGACATTAACACCCACCAACCTGCCAAATGCGGGTAGTTTTCAGCTGTTTCAGTTCACACCGCACTCGTTTGTTGGATAGGTGTGATAACCCTGTTGGCGTTGGTTGGAGTCTGTTTTTACCAGACTGAACATGTTTAATCGGCGTTTGTTTGGTCGTCTGAGCATCCAACAAACGGCAACAAACTCTCGGTGCTTTCCAAACGGGATATATCGCCCTCCGAAGAGCACTTCGGAGTGAAAACAATCATGGCCGCCATATTGAAGGGTTGTTCCAAACCGAAGTGTTCAAAACTGGCCACTTTAAAGGGCCCTTCGGAATGAAGGATTTCGAAGGGTACAACTGATGGACACTTCGGGCCCCCATAATCCTTTGCACAGGGAAGTTGTTTGACGTCACAGAATAGGTACAGGAGGTTAGGAGTTCGATTTTACCTATAAATGTATGTATAGTATTTTCTATACTACTGTAATATTTATACAAGTTAGATTTAGTACATTAATATGGTCAAAATGACATTGTACTTCAACAAAAATACTTTACAGCTCCCTTTATCAGTTCATTAAAATGTTTCAAATACATAGACACAATATACATTATGGTGCGATAAACCAAAACTAAATAAATAAACTAACATTAAACAAAGGGCACAGCTTGCGCAATCTATCCTCCTTGACTGTCTCGTTAAGATGACGCAGAAGTGCGTTCCAAAAAAGGAGTAATTTGACCCCTACACCCTTCGAAGCTCTCACTCTGGAGGGTAAACATTTAGGGCATAGGGATGAGCCCCTCCGAATGGAATGCAGAGCCTGACGTAATCTAACCTGACCACGAACCGTTGCCATGACGATGAGGCAAGTCCCCGGCAAAGACAGCTGTTTGATCGCGCCCGCGCCTCACGCACACACAACAAAGCACTGGAAACGTGACATCGCAGCTTGTTCGTTATAAAAAATAAAATACAGTTTTAAAAAAAAAAATAAATAAAAAAGGTACAATAGTCCATAGTGCAATCCGTGCCATTCAGCAAGAGCACTGCTCCACTTCACCGAAAGAGAAAGGTATAACACCATGAGAGCAACGCAGGTTTACCTTCAGTTTTGTTTTAAATTAATTAGTTTTGGCTTGTTTAACTACATGGTTGTATATGACTATGGGTCACATAAATAAAAAGGGTCGCGCTAAAAAAAGTTTAAAAACCGGTGCCTACGCTAATTTATTCAAACGTCTCTCTACCGAACTACCTAGCTTAATTTGCAGAGGACGAAGAGAAAGCACCCGTTTGATAGCCTAAATGAGCCAGTAGTAGAGAAATAATTAACTTTTAAGAAATAAACTTTTTTGAGTAACGACCCCCAACACTGTCATCCTTGCTGGAGTGTGACGTGATTTGTGACATGTGCAGGTGTGATGGATCGTGTACAAACCAATAGGGTGTCAGAATGGTATATGTTTATACTTCTCATCCAACCACAATCAAATTCACTCTATCCGCGATTTATCTGGATAGTTGTTTTTTTGTTTTTGTTTTTTCAAGCCGGAATGAAAACAAGCCGAAATGAAATAGGAGTAACGAGGCTATTTTTAAAATGTAAGGAGTAGAAAGTACAGATAATTGCGTGAAAATGTAAGGAGTAGAAGTAAAAAGTCGTCTGAAAAATAATTACTCCAGTAAAGTATAGATACCCGAAATTTCTACTTAAGTAAGGTAACAAAGTATTTGTACTTCGTTACTTGACACCTCTGGATACGAGTTGCTAGCGCAATTTATTGTACATTAATGCTTTTTTTCTCAGTTGGTCAGAACGAAAGTGGCAGATTTGTATGGAAGCCCGTTTCCGCCACTTAAAAAAAAAAAAAAAAAAAAAAGCCACTAAAAAAAAAAAAAAAGATTAATTGCGACTTTTTATCTCAGAATTCTGACTTTTTAACTCGCAATTGCGACTTTATATCTGTAACGAATGGAGACTCAGGCAGGAGATCCAAGTGCAGCATTTATTTACAAGTGAGAGTGGTCGTACAGGCAGGGTCAATCAGGAGCGAACAGGAACAGCAAGGAACAGGCAGAATCGTGGTCAAGGAACAGACAATGATCAGGACAGGCAGATATCACTCACAGGTCGGTATACAAGCAAGAGGTCGAGGCAGGCGGCAGACAGGGATAAACACGGTAACAGGCAGAACAGACAGGGAATAAACGCTCAGAAATGACACACAAGGTAATCAAGACTTCGCGGTGAGGTGGTGTGTGTGTGAGTCCTTTATAGTCCAGGTAATGCGTATCAGCTGGGTGTGGTGATTAGTGTGGAGTGTGCATGGCTGTATGTGGCAACAGGTGATTGGTGGAGTGAGTGCATGTGATTGACAGGGGGGATGATGGGAAATGTAGTCCGGGAAGTGACAGGAATATGACAGGAACAGATGGTGATCGTGACAATATCTCACAATTGCGAGTTATAAAGTCAGAATTGCGAGATATAAAGTCGCAATTGCGTGATAAAAAATGACTTTATATCTCAGAATTCTGACTTTATATCACGCAATTGTGAGATATAAACACGCAATTGCGAGTTAAAAAGTCAGAATTCTGAGATAAAAAGTCGCAATTAATCTTTTTTTTTTTTAGTGGCTTTTTTTTTGTGGCTTTTTTTTTTCTTTTTTTTGTGGCTTTTTTTTTTTGTGGCGGAAACGGGCTTACTTACTTATTCAGATGACATTTTCTGGTAACAATTCTTATATTGGTCGTATTTCCAACACTACAATCTGTGATTCCGAAGTACAGTATCCACCGGTGCGGTGACTGACAGCCACACATTCTCCTCAAAACATTTGATTAATCCGCTGAGGAGCCGTGCTGATGCAGAACCCACATAAAGATGATAATTTCGCAAATAACTGCAATTGCAGGTTTCAAACAGAGATGGCGACAAAGAGGCAAAACTTACGGACTGCAGCTTTAATGTTAATGTAATGTTAATGTAAAAATACAAAATAAAATTGTATTTGGTTTATTTCTTCTTCTTTTTTTTTTCTTTTTTTTTTGGATGTAATGTAAAATAATGTGACAACATTAAGTGTTACTGGGATATGAATTTACATTTGATTTATAAAAAAAAATAAAAATAATAAAAAAAAGGACTATGCGTCATTTCAGAAGACCACTGCATGCCACTGGTGTACCCGTACTGTAAAGTGTTACCTCAAAATCACTTTGCTGTAAAATCTGGAATCTTAATTCACTTTATGCACAACTGAATGTAAATAAACAACAAAATTAAACTTGTGTATTAGTTTACGCTACAATAGTGGCATATCTGTCTTATTTGTGACTCACCCAGTCTCTCCAGTACTACAGTTGCATTGGCTGAAAGTCCTCCAGCAAACACTTGACACATGTAAACTCCTTTATCCTCAGCTCTGACACTCTTCAGTCTGAGAGAGAAGTTTCCTTTGGGGATTTCATCAGTGAAGAACTCAACTCTGTCTCTGTATTGTTCTTCTGATAAATCTGGTAAAGCCTCATTGTTTTGGTAGAGCAGTACCAGAATATCTTCATCTGTTCTTTTCCATGAAACCTCTTCAATCTCTTCAGATGGGATGTGAGAGTCTACAGAGCAGTTCAGAGTGACGTCTTCACCCACAGACACAGATATGGACTCATCTGAGCCTGATACTAGCAAACGCTCTGAAAGAACAAAATAACACTGAAGTAGGAGCATAAAATATTCTAATTAAAAATACTAGATTAACTTTCTACCAGAACTAAGTTTTTACTCACCAACATCTTGTATTTGAACCTCAGTCTCTCCAGAATCCTGCTGACTGTAAACTTTACATGTGTATTGTCCCTCATCTTCAGCTCTCAGATTGTCCAGACAGAGGGAGAAGTTTCCATGTTGAATCTGATCAGTAAAGAAATGAGCTCTACCATGATAATCCTGCTGCTGTCGACTCTCACCATCTTGATACAGATGAACCAGAGTCTCTGAGTCTGTTCTTCTCCATTCCACCTCCAGATCCTCTGTTAGTAAAGGTTCATCAACATAACAGGGCAAAACCACTGAAGATCCCAGAGGAGCAACCAGAGTACCAGAGGGACCGCGTACAATTAAACCTGAAAACAGAGAGAAATTAAATAAAGACTTTTTTGTAGTTTCTTGTAGTTTAAATTGATACATACTAGAGATCATCATCATCATCTTCACTGACATGAACAAGCATTTATGTCAGTTCTTAAAAATCAAAAAAAAAAAAAAAAAACATCCTACAAAAAAGTCCCTGTCGACGGAGCCGCGCACATGACATGCAAGAAAAAATAAATAAATTGTGTGCATGATTTAGCCTACTATTTTTTTCCTGCATGTCATATCCGGGGCTCCGTATCTGTCCATTACTGTCAAAAATTAAAACATTTAAAACAAATATGTTCATAGTATGACACAAATAAGATGCTTTCTCTTTAAGAAAAAAAAATGTTGTATGGCTGGTCAAATCAGGTCACCAGGAAATGTAACCTGAGAAAAACAAAAGACACCACAGCTATTCATATACATAATGTTTATCAAATCTCAACTGCTTGATTGTCTCTATAATCACCAAACATAATCTATTGCCCAGCTCCAAGCTACTAAATGTGGACAATTGGGAATTAAGATTTTATAAACATTAACATCATGAATTTCAGCAAAGCTGCTTTGAAACAATGTGCATTGTGAAAAGTGCTATACAACTAAAATTGACTTGACAACAGCAAACAGTAAAACATGAAACAGATTAAAGTGGAAAATGTCAAAAGACCAAATGAAAAAGTCAGATATTTTCCTGTGAACCCACATGTGTGTGTTTTAGAGAATGATTATCACAAGAACTATAACTTTCATAATTAAAGGGGTTTTGAGTCACAAGAAATCATAGCTGTTCATGTTTGCTGAAACCTACATTATGACAATAAACACTATAAAACTATAAATCTATCACCTGAGAAATACAGGGAAGAAAAACTTCAGAAAATCCTCCTAATGATCAGAAACTACATTAAATAAGAGAAATACATTATAAAATCAGCTATGGATAGAAATCATCATCATCTCCTAAGTAAATCAACCAACAAAACTGATTAAAGCTGGATTGCTAAAACATGATGATTTCCTTCACTCTCTGCTTCAAATAATACATTTAAAAATAAAAAATAAAATTAATTAGAAGTTTTGTTAAATTCATACACAGGGAAAAAACAAATTCAGCCAAGTGTGCCCTAACCTTGAACACTGTTGGTGTAAATCTGCATAGATTTAAATGGTACATAATTAATGATGTTTCTTGTCTTCAGAATCATCTTAAGAGAGAAAATCAATGTACATACCATCAGATTTAACTGCAGCTGCAGCCACAAATATGAAGGCAAGCAGGTCCATGATCAGTTAAAATTATAACCATTTCTCTGGATCGTCAGAGTGAAAGTCTGTGAGTGATCTGATACATGAGGACAATATGTTTAAACCTGTTTTATTTTCTTCCTTTTGACTGAGAAAGAGTTCAGTTGAACAGCAGCTAATCTAGATAAACCAGTTCTGATTAAATGGAAAAACATCACTATGAAAAAATGAAAAGCATCTGCAATGAGAGTAATCTGGGAGTAATCTGAGTTCCTGGGTCAACGTCCTGCAGAGTTTAGCTGAAACTTGCCCCACCAGCCTGGACGTTTTTAGTAAGACTGAAGACTGTGAGGTTCAGGTTTAATTGGGGTAAGTTGTCACAATGGGAACCTGAGATTAAACAACCTATTATAGGATTTTCAGACAAATGTAAAGAGACAATTATGAAACACAAAAGGTATAAGATACAAACATATCAAAACATTGTTTTGGAAATAATCATAAACAGTATAAATATAAAAGTCAGAACTCTTTGTATGAGCTTGAGTCTTGTGAATTTTTGTAAGTTTGCAGGTGTGTAAGTTTCCTCTCTGCTAGTTTATCATTTCAATACACATGAATTATTTAAAAAATGACTGGACAGAAATATAAATGATGAGATAGATGATGTTTATCATTCAAAATAACAGAGTTTTTATAGAAGATACAGAAATGTTTCTTCATATAATTGTCTGGATTTATATAATTATCAGAAATAAAGCTTTCTGTCATGAGAGGAATCACAGCACATTGACATGATGAAAGTATGAAAACTGAAAACAGGAAGTGACAAATCCAGTTTATATTCACAGAAAGTGAATATTTCTACAGCCATTAGGATAAAGAGCCTTTCAGAGGTGAAGACGACCATCCTCAGATTCTTCACTGAGAATGAAAGTAATAATATTAAAAACAGTGAAAACAATCATATTTATATCTGTTCGACTGTTATGGTGGAACATATTCAGTCTAGTCCCTGTTTGTACTCATTTTGCCAATTTTTTAATAAATCATTTTTCATTGAGGAAACATTAATGAACATTTAATTTGTGGTTTAATAACATTAATTAATTCAGGCATTAATTCAATATGATTTGCAGATGTGATCACAGAGAGAAAATTATTAACTAAATCATGTATTTAATAGCATTCTGTGGTGGAAATCACATCTTCTGATTAAAAAATATCATGAAAATAAGAAACAAATTGAGGCAGCTGTAATTTAAGTAAAAAAAAATAATATAATTGGCACATAACCTTTGGGACATAAAAGTGCTTTAACTGAATATGGCTGCTTCTGTGTGACTCCAGGTCATGTGATCACTCTATGTTCTGATCTACAGGTAAATCATCTGCTCGTCTGCTCACAGAATCAGTTCAGTCATTTTGTGATGGACCTTACTGAACATCCAAAACAATTCTGTGTGCTGGACTAAACATGACATGTGCGTATATATGATGTTTTCTTTTTACCAGCTGAGAACTCATGCAGAGCTTATAAAGCATATAAAGGAGTCAAAACAGCAGCAGGAATTCCTCTGTCACACAAACACAGATCTGCTGTACTGAACTGTAATGGAAAACATTGGGACTATGACACACTGTCAGAAAAAAGGGTACAATACAGGTACAAGTTTGTTCCTAGAGGTACAAAACTCATTTAAAGGTCCATAATTGGTCCTTAGGGTACAAATATGTACCCAAAATGGCTTATAAAGGTACAACATTTTAGGTTTAGATGTGAAAGGTCCATTTTTGTACCTTTTGAAACTTTTTTTCAGTTAAGCTCCAACTAACTTATGTCAGTTTCTTTATTAATTAAATGTATGTCAGGTCATAATAACAGCAAGACAACACATTTTTAGCAGTTTTAAATGTTAAAACTAAAATGGTGAGATGTTTTGTATATATAATATAATATATAAATATTCATGTAGTCTGTCCTGTCTGTAAAATGAAATAAATGTTATTTTCAAACACATTAATGAATAAATTAAATTAAATATATTTATAATAATTGTTCATGTTTGTTGTAATGTAGTATACTTTTTTTTCAATGTTGTTGTCGCTTTAAGAATTTCCCGCTCTGCTTGAGTCGTTCGTTTTTCAGTCTGCGCGCGCGGTCCTGTCCTGACAGAAATTCAGAACACGATTTCGTCGTGTTTTTTGGACATATTTTTCAGGTAAATGTGAGATATTGGTATTTATTCATATTTCTTTACGTATTGTGATATGTTGTGTTGATTTTGTCTAATTCGATGTTCCCCTGCTTAAAGCCGGAATAAGTCAGACGTCAGACTGGCTGTTGTACGACGGATTTGGGAAGCGCCTTCAAAAGTTCAGAATCGAGTTGGGGAAAAATGAATACCACACAATTAATAAAGGAGCTTATACAGTTTGTCATTGAAATCACTGATGAGGAGAGGAAAAAAATTGAGGGTGAGTATGATTATTATCACATGTTGAGAATGTTTTAAGAAAATCGAGTATAACAGCCTTCATCAATACAGACGATAAACTTTCATACCTTTGCTTCGCATACCATATTTATTTGATAAAAACGGTGGCCGACACTATATATTGGCAGGGCTAGCCATTGTAATTAGTGATTATCTAAGTTTTTTACATTTTGAGACTAAAAATATCCTGCCTGTGATTGCGTCATTTTGTTAGGCCGCACGAGACTTCCCCGACGCAACCCTCTTGGCCATCAAACTTAAAATCAAGTGATTAATAAGTATGGTAAAATTTACAGCACAGAGGCGGTACGAATATTTATTCATTTGTTAAGCACACTTGATAATATAAAAATGATATTTGATATTAAAGCAGCATTATACAGCTCAGTGTCTTAATGCAGTTAATTAATAAACCATCAGTTTATTATATCCGCCTTTTTCATGCTATAGCCGATATGCCGATGGTTGTGAATTGTCAAAAATTGGCCAACAATCTCTAATACTAACTTAGTGATACATTTTCCTGCAGCGCCACCAAATCAGGTGCTGGCGCCTATCTGTATAATTTAGTGGCACTGGTGCCACTGCTCTCAAATGTTAGTCTGGAGCCCTGTGTCGCTGCAATTGACAAATTCAGCTGTCTGTTAGGGCGCGTGTTATTTCCATGTTTTTATATTTTAATCTCTATTAATTATTATTTATTATTATTATTATTATTATTTTAATCTTAATTTCATTGCAGAATTTATTTGTTAGCCCTGTAAAGTATTCCCCACTGGTTACTATTTTTGAGTGTGCATTTTACCTGACAGGCAATGGTGCCGTGTTCCAGCCTCAAAAATACTGGTTTAGTGCATGGTTCTAATGATGGGTAATTCAGTTGTACTTTTCATGATCTCTTTTATGTTATAGACAATGAGGAGATTATTGGTGGGATGACTGTAAAGGATGCTGTTAGCAAATATCCATTCTTGAAGAGTTCATCAGGGGTAAGTGTGGAAATTATAAAAGTACACAAACCCATTAACATGTAGAACATGTAAAAATCCTGACTTTCTTATGTTTGTGTCTTTTTAACAAATTTCAGCTTTATCAAGAAATGATTAATCGTGCAGCTCTAAATTAGACTGATATCTTATTTGTGCTTTTGTCTTTTAGAGTGACCCATCTTCACCATATCCAACTGTTCAAGTACAGGAAGCCACAGACTGGAAAACTGTGCTTACAAGAAGAGTCACTTCTGTCATCAGAGTTGATGGGATAGAGATCTGCCGGGCTAGCGGTGTGGACGAAGGGGTTCTTGCTGCATTCTGCGCCTATTTTGTCTTCAATTTGACATATCCACCTCACTTGAAGAACACTCTGGTGTTTCTTCCGCGGTATGTTTTGAAACTTACTGTGGATGGTGACAAGCCTCTAATCATCCTTTTACAGTATGGACACAGACTGGTTATTGTGTGGCAAGCTGTTAAAACCTGTATCCTTTTATCATCATTATTATTCGTACTGTGTGAAATATGAAAATGAATGGACTGTCCTTTCACCAGGTAAGGAGGTTGATTACCAGGCATTAGATACCTACAGTGTTGATGACAAATTATTTATTAGCAGTAGGTATTCTTGTTGAAAATGCCCTTTAGCTTCAATGTGCAGAACATGAAATAGCCTAATAATGAGCTCTATATCAGTTCTTGTATTTTTTTTATTTGATTTGTAAGGATTCTACAGTAAAGACAAATCTCTTGTATTCCTGATGATTTTATTGAAAAGGGCTGGTGTTTTAAACTGTTTTATACCTGTTTATATTTAAGTAATGTCTGATGAGCTTTTATGTAATTCTCTTTGTAATAGAAAGTTTATAAATAAAATTGCATCTGTAAAATCTGCGTGTCTGTAAGCCAGTTTAAGATATTTTATAGATTTTCACCCACATAGGATCAAAACTGCTTACAAAGTTATAAGGTACAATTCTGTACCTTGCTGTAAAGGTACAAAAAGGTACCTTTGAGGGTACCACCCCAGTGACGGCCACTTGTACCCTAAAAGGTACAGTTTTGTACCTTTTTTCTGACAGTGTGGGGTACAAAATTGTTCCTTAAATGGTACAAAGTTATAAGGTACAATTCTGTACCTTGCTTTAGAGGTACAAAAAGGTACCTTTGAGGGTACCACCCCAGTGACGGCCACTTGTACCCTAAAAGGTACAGTTTTGTACTTTTTTTTCTGACAGTGCAGGAAGGGTTAGGGTTTTTAGGGTTGTGACATCACGTCCTGGTTTTGGTTCATTTAGATGTCTTTGGTCCATGTTAATCGAACCAAACCTGTGAACACACACTTATCTCATGACAAGAATCTTCTGTAGGGGATATGTGAGTTCTTGTTTGTTTTGAATTTCTGTTTTCTGGGTTTGTATTATTTACTATGGTTTCTCATTGTTTGATTATCAGTTACACCTGTTGTTCATTTCGTTGATTGGTTTGTTCTGTGTATTTTCTCAAAGCCCAGACTACATTTGCATTTCAAGTTATGACAGCACGTTCAGCACGCAACCCTTAATGGAGCTGCCAAATATCACGTGATTTCGTCATTGCTTCCCACGGTTATGTCTGGAGAGCAGTTTTCGAGTACGGGAAGTAAATTACTGAAGCTGTACGTTTTTTTTTTTTTTCTAATTACAAGTTGTGTTTCTTGTTTCATGTGTCCAGTAATGATCAATCTACAGGTTATTAAGTGCTGTAACATCCTGAAGTTTGCCTTGTCAGAGTTTAGTAAAAAAGTCAGTCGGATTTAAATGTCAGGAATTCCTGTCGGGTCGAAAGTAACACTTGTTTCTTTTGTCCCGCTGCTAATGTGGTGACTTTCTCTGTGTTGCAGCATTTATTAAAACATGTTTATGTCATATTATAGCAGCAGAATATGCCAAGAGTGAGGGTCAGAAAGACCGACAGAGGTCTGATTCAGCCAGATGTTTATTAAAGAGGGTGTTTCTGGACAAATCTGTTGCTGATTTCTGTATGTCACCATTTATTCACTCAATCTGTTTACATTTACCATAGTCACATTTAGTTTTTAGCCATACCTTAGCTTTTCCACACCCACCTATGAATTTGCAGTGTTTCTATCCAGAAGTTTTTATGCTCATTTGTATAAAAACGGCTGGATTGGAAACATGACAAACGTTGTTCACCATGTAGTACAACATATAGTAACATGTTGAGAATTTATATATTTTCAGATTGTACATACTGTTGAAAAATTGTTTTATAAAATAGATTGACGTTGCCAATAAAACAATATTCTAAACAATTAAAGTTTGTACTGTCGGTTTACTTTTGAAACATTTGATGAAACTGAATTTTTTTCAAATTAAAATAAAAATGTAATTTAATCATTTTTTGCAAAGATAAAGGACAAAATGTTTTCAGTTGCATATTAACAAGGTCATAGTCGGGTACATTTAATAAAAACAAGACTGACACAAAAAAAAATCTAGCTTGTACTGTTGTGTTACTTTCGTCCCAACTAACAGGTCGAAAGTAGCAATGTCCAACTTATGTTCAAAGTGAAATTATACTGAAGTCGTTCTACATTTGTGCAAAACACCACCTGGTATTGATAGACCACACTTGAGAGTTTTTGACCTCAGCAAAAATATATCTCTGTCTAAAACATTATCTTTTAAAATTACATTTTTGTGAAAAATGTTACTTTCGTCCCTGCTCTCCCCTACTCCTCAACATTGTTCCACTTTCACCATCTGCAAGAGGAGGAAAACAGCATGAAAACGGTCACCACTTCAGCCACAGCTCTACCTTCTCTACTGCAGCAGAGGAAGATGTGCTGATTAAATCTGAGGACTGTGAAGAGAGCACCATATTTGTTTCATCATCCTGATGTTCCTGTATTAACAGATTTAATAAACATTCATCAGCGACCATAAGCCGAAGCTCAACCGAACCTGAATAACACACAAGTACAAACCTCTTCCAGAAGCTCAAAGGTGCTGCGTAACCAAAGAGGTTCATTCTCGTGTTTCACAGCACATCTGAGCTTCAGCAAGAGGTTGAGCAGGCTACTCTTGACACTGAAAAAAAGTGTAAAGTACAAATACTAGAGCATGTACACATTTCATGTCAGATCTTTTATATCATTATGCATACTTGGCCGTTTCCTTTTTTAATTATATGATGTCATTATGTTGCTGTCTTGACGCCAGCCAATCGCTGCATTGCTGATCATGTTTCGAGAACACATCTCAGATAACTTAATTCAGATATTTTAATCAAATCCACAAATTTGTTTAAAGAACCAGAGTAGTCAGAGATCAGTTATCATGATTAGAAAATCTGGCATCTGTCAAATCATCTCAGATGTATTAAGTGAGGCACAAAGAATGGACCCCTAAATAATTCAACATCAACACTGGAGAGTAGATCCTATGTTTTTTATTTAAACAAGTTTATAATTAATTATGTGCCTAGTTTCAAATATATTAAAAACAATATACATGCTGTCAGATATAACTGGAATAACAGCCAGAAAATAAACACAAGCAGGTCCATATTCAGCTGAAATTATGATAATCTCTCTGGATTGTCGAAGTGAAGATCTGTAAGTGATCTGAAGCATGAAGACATTTAAACCTGTTTTATTTTCTCTGACTCAGAGTTCTGTGTAACTTCATCTAATCCAGATAAACCAGTTCTGATTAAAAAGAAAAACATCACTATGAAAAAATGATGAATGAAAAGCATCTGCAGTCTGAGTAATCTGTATACGATTCTTAAAAAATAAAGAAAAGTTTCTCCCTAAAATTAAATTGTATTTGGTGGATTTTAATGATATGTAACAAATGTTAAAAAGAGGTGCTCAACCAACAGAAGAGGAGGTGCAACCAAAATCAAATGAGCTGAACAAAGCAAACTTTGTTGTTTTAATTAATAGAAGAGTCTGAAGAGTGAGTGTTGCTCCTTTGTTCAGCTCATGTGGGTTATAATGATGCAATAATTCATCTACTACAAAAACTGTCTCTGAAAAGAAACTGCATTCAGTTGCAGTAGAATGGGCCGTTTCAGCTGAATGACAGTCAGGCATTTAAACAGATGCAGCTCTCATTGTGTTGTTTTATATATATTTCCTCATATTTCTAATGCTTCATGAGTTAAATCTCTTTGCAGCTCATCAGTTATTATTTTTTTCTGCTGCTTGTCTCCCATTGGACACATCTAAAGAAAGTATAATAATTCCATCACATTGTTTGTTTTAAACTTCAAAGCCAAATACAATATGAAAATAAGCTGTATTAATACAACACAACTTGTATACTGTATAAACCGGGGCTAGTCGTCACATCCTTTACTCCAGTAGATATTTCTAAGGGTGAGTTTATTCTTAAAAGCTCATTTCTGTACATGTCTGTAAGTATTGGCTACAAAAAAGCAACAATGAACTATTATTTCTCAGGGAGCAAAAAGATACAGTTCATTTAACACAATATTGACCTTTAGTGGGGCAAGTTGTCACAAAGGGAACCTCATATTTGACAGCAAAACACTTCATAAACAACATTCATTAAAAAACAACAACTTTGTTTTGGACTGTAGAAATTGAAAATAATAAATTATACACAATTACAGCACTAATAATATTTCTAATATATATTTTTGTTAATATAAATATATACACTGCACTACAAAAAAAAAGCTGTCTGGATTTAAATAGGCAAATGCTCAAGAGTCTATGATTGGATCATTATTACAGTATTCAATGTGCAAAGAAAGTGTAAAACTCTTGCAGTTCACAAAGCTTACGCTACGTCCTACACCTTCCCTATTCACTTACGGAAAAAGCTTAAGTGACGCCTGTTTACACTTTCTTCTTAACTTGTATACAGAATTTGGTCTGGTGGAAGCTTGATATCTGACTTCATAACTTGTTTAAATATGGATTTTTTTTTTTTTCAGCTTTATACACACTGATCCCGATCACTGCTTATTCCTTTAACTTGACAAAAATGATAGAGTACACAATATCACATTATACAACAACATATGAATAGCAAAGAACAATCAGAAAGGGAAAGTATTATAAAGAATAGAGTAAATATGTACGCATAAGAAAAAATATGAAATAAACACTGAAACAACATAAATCAATAGAAACACTGATGTTTAATCTCTTGAAATTTCACATGGCTCTTATTAAACTCAAATCAGATCCTTCCACATTTTGCACGGTCACATGATCAAACTAGACCAAAACTAACTGTGTGGTTGAATGGCTTGAGCAGGTCCTGTATCTGGTGAAGGTCAGGCTGTTAAGGATCCTGAGTGCTCATGGGAGGCTTTGACAGTCTGGACCTTCTCTTCTCCTCCAGCTCCATCTGGATCTTATAGATCTTCTCGGCCAGAAAGTGGTAATACTCATCCTGGACAAAAGATGTTCAAAGATACAAAGACTGTACTAAAGGATGGTTCAAATGGCAGACTCAAACATGTCCCCTTCCACCTTTCGCGCGTAAGCAACCAAGTTCTCCATGCGTCTTTCGTCCAGTGCTGCAGGGTCTGGGGTCGGGAATATGGCTTGAACCCTGCAAGAGCATTCAAGAGTTTACAAAGGGCTCCAAAACAACCAGAGACACCCGTCATGATGTGAGTCTGCTCCTCTTGGACTCACAGCCTGTGCACCAGGTGATTCCTCAGGTCCTGAGTGACGTGCTCATGCCAGGGCTTCCTCATGCCAGGCATTGACAGTGGTACAGATGCAGGAAGGTTCCCTGTGCCGCCCGTGTTCGACCCATCTGACTTCATCTGACTGTAAGAACAGAAGTATTCAAGTCACAACTTCTTAAAAGAACATCCATCTAATTCTCCATAATATGAGATGATTTGTGGCTGCTAAGAAGACAATATGAGCACAATTACATGCAATTATGAATTTGTTTAACTTGCAGGTGGAATATAAAAAGGTTTTAATTTTATAAATATCTGACTATTCATAAAAAGTAAAGACAGCTGTAAAAAAAATAGGGGTTGATTTTGTACCTAAAATATTTCTAAAATATTTCTTTAAAATATGTGCATTTATTTTAATTTATACATTATAATCCTTATGAATTGAGCTATAGTCTGAATACATGGTTTAGGGGTAGTGAGTGATAATGTTATATCATAGTTCTTGTTATATTCATAATTTGTAGTTTTAGAAAACGTATAGTTGCAGGTGAAATTGCCCCATCATGTCGAGAATTAATGTTGTTACAGATACAGAGAGGTTTGAGAGGTTAAAGATGAAAACACTCACTTGTTCATCTGATCAACCGCACCGTTATTGCCCATGTTTATCTGGCTAGTGCCTGAAGAAGTTGTGGGAAATGACAGGGGTCACACACAATTATATCACATGTAAGGAGAAAAGAAACAAGCACTCTGTACTGACAGACACCACTTCAATTAAATCTACAGTTTATAGACTGCAATGCACTTAAAGGATTAGTCCACTTTCAAATAAAATTTTCCAAGATGTTCATGTCCTTCTAGCGAAATGATTGGTCATTTTCGAAAAAAAAATGTAAATGTATATGCTTTATATGTACAAATGATCGTCTTTGCAAGTGCTTCCGCTTTCCGTATTCTTCAAAAAGCTTATGCTGTATGTCCTACGCCTTCCCTATTCTACTTATGGAACGAACGCAGCGCCAGTTCCTTTTTTTTTTCCGTAAGTAGAATAGGGAAGGCGTACGACATACTGCATAAGCTTTTTGAAGAATACGGAAATGTGGTTTTGGCGGAAGCACTTATAAAGCATATACATTTACATTTTTTTTTAGAAAATGACTAATCGTTTCTCTAGATAAGACCCTTATTCCTCGTCTGGTATTGTTTAAAGCTTTTTGAAGCTGCACTGAAACTGTAATTTTGACCTTCAACCGTTTGGGCTCCATTGAAGTCCACTATATGGAGAAAAATCCTGGAATGTTTTCATCAAAAACCTTCATTTCTTTTCGACTGAAGAAAGAAAGACATGAACATCTTGGATGACGGGGGTGAGTAAATTATCAGGAAATTTTAATTGAAAGTGAACTAATCCTTTAACACTCAGATTTTTTATGATCATAAGTACTATCTCCAAGTGACTAATCATCACTGTAAACAGCAGAAAAACAATATTAAATTCAAAACCAAACAAATAAATAAAATGTTATATGGATAACATAAAAGCAAATAGACCATGATATGCACAATAGGCATCCATGATTCATCCAGACAGTTTTTAATGATGTACATTCACAATATTGATTAAAGATATTATAAAGTGATTCTTATGGTGTTTAAAATTAGAAAGTACTTTGGGAAAAGAATTTATGGCACTCGGACTGGTATGTCCTATACAGTTGAGCCGATACAAAAACACAAGATACATTTCTAGTTTCAACATTATTTGTTTTTCAGATATTCCTCTGAAAAAAGTCTCAGCTGTTTGCAAAGTGACCCACATTTGGTTTTTGACCACTGAAAATCTGTACAAATTTACTCATGGAGCCACATTAAGATCTCCATATCTCTGGGATTGAACCATTGAGAGCCTTTAAAATGAAGATACCAAAAGAACCAGAATCTAAAAGCATATTAAGATAATTTTAATACTTCTTGAGTTAGAGGCATGCAAACATGAGGCACAAAATACAAGAAGGGCTTTTTACCATTTTTTAACTGTCACCGTTGGCATATAAACAAAGATTGCTAAAGTCAACAAATTTCACTAGTAGACCTACTAATCTGTGTAAAAAATAAAATAATGATGCTGCCATTTTTCTAAAGTCATTTTTACACCCATGTAAATTGGCTCTAAATCTCAGGTGAAAGTTGTCATTTTAAACAAAAAATGCCATAGAAAAACGAAAAGCACAAAGGAAAAAGCATACTTTGACATCAACATATTCAGATATTAATATTTTGTTGGTTCTTTTGTTTTTGCATGTGTTCATAATTTCTTTGTATGGCAGCCTGACCAAAAATTATGTCCGCAAAATTTGGCAGGTTTCATTGTGTTACCACAACTAAAACAACTGACTCAAATCATAACTTTAACAATTTTTTATAATATTTGAATGAAGAGTGAAGATGTCAGTTTTCATACACCAGGCATCACTTTAAGCCACTACTGTATATTTAGTTGTAGTCTAATACATGGGATTATGTCTTTTAATAAAAAAAAAAAAACACTCCAAGAAAAACTGCATTTTTATCAGGTTTATTAGAGCAGAATGTGTTCATGGCAAGCAAATAAATTATAGTCTAAAAACATATATAACAGCTGACACTAAAATGTGGCTATAGTACAAATATTTTGAGTGTGTCTTATAATGCCATTCGTTTTCCTATAAAGAATCAAGATTGTCACTTGTTGGAAACTATCAGTGGTTTAACCCTACAAGGAAAACATTTTTGGTTTCGAAAATCCCGGAAGTGCCATATTGACAAGCGTTTGTCGTTTCACTTGGAAATACGTCACTCACAACAGTTCATCGCTAAACGTAAAAGGGTTCACTTTGAAATGCTTTATAAAGAAATGTCAAGAAATGCACATACAGAAATGTTCATATGGAAATAAATCAAGCCCTGTTATTATTATTATTTGTTAGAAAGGATGTTTTGTTTCGTTTCTCCTTGCTCTCTTTTCCTGTTTTTTTTCTTTTTTCCTGTTTGTAATCTGATGTAATCACGTGCACCTGTGATAAATGTCTGGTCACTTCCTATAAGTGCCACGTTTTAAGTCTTAAACTTTTTTTTATTTATTTTTTTTATGCTTTATTAACGCAAAATATGGACAGAGTTGTAACAGGATCAAAGCATAATATGCATCAGAATACAATCTGTATTACATAAGGGTAAACCGAACAAAACAGAAATAAAGAAAAAAACAAGAGGAAATAAGAGAAAAGAGGGTACATTCCATACTTTGTTGCAGGAAATACATGCATTCTATCTATGTAAGAGAATACATAGATTTCTATTATCCAAATATGTTTAATGAAGAGCATATTGTAGTAGTTTTAATTGCTTTACTATTTTTAGAATCTGACATTGCATCTAAGCACAATTTAATCTCCTTCTTAAACACTATGAAATTGGGCTTGCCGTTTGTAAACTTGCATTTATGGATATGAAATTTACAAAAAAATAAAATAAAATTAATTATAAATCCAATATCCTTTGAGCATTGTGTTTTACCATAATAACCTAAAATCACATGCCTATAGGATAAAACAAAGGTTTTTAAGATATTGCCAGCAATAAAGTTCTCAACATCTTTCCAGAAACACTGTGTATCTTCACAGGACCAAAACAAATGGGAAATGGTTTCAGTGGAATTTTCACAAAAGGAGCATTTTACTTCGATATCACTTTTAAATCTTTGTATAAATTGTTTAGTAGGATAGACTCTATTAATTATTTTGTATAAAAAATTTCCTTAACCTTATTTGTAAGGAGCAACTTCTGGGGCAGTGACCAGACTTGAGTCCAATTTACATTATGAAAGAGATTGTTCCAATAAGAAATAACAGGAGGAGTAGAAATATTCTCTTTTAAAAATAAAGATCTAATTTTATGATTGTTGGACTTTAACCCAGAAAAGCAAATTATGCCAACTGGAGTATTTTCAGGTCTTGGAGGGCATACAGATAGTGCAGATAAAAAGGTATTATTTTTAAAAAGCATTTCTACTCCAGCAGGAATAGCCTTGGTAACCACATTGAATTCTTTTAGTGTGATAGGTATTTTGTATTTTGAGATAAAGTCTGCAAACTCAAGTAAGGTTCCATCATTATTGAATAGTTGGCTAACTAATATCAGACCACTCCTAAACCAATTGTGAAAAAATAAAGATTTATTCCTACACAAGATATTTCCATTATTCCAGATAAACAACCTTTGGGGAGAGAAGTTGTGTTTGTAAATTAGACTCCAAGCAGCAAGTGCTTGTTGGTAAAAATGAGATAGCTTAATTGGAAGTTTTTCAATTTTATAGTTACACATTAAAAGGAATTCAATGCCACCCAAGTGAGAGAAGATATATTGGGGTATTACATTCCAGACAGACGATGGGTTTTGGAGATATTGTCTGAGCCAGTTTATTTTAAAAGTATTATTTAGAGAGCTAAAGTCAATAAAATTTAGGCCACCTTTATCGTATGAATTATGACTGATTTCTTAATGTACTGAATTTTATTTTTCCATAAAAATTTAGTCAACATAATGTCAATTGATTTACATGTTTGTTTGTCGACATATAATGACTGGGCAGTATACGATAAACGAGAAATGCCTTCTGCTTTAGTGAGCAGAACTCTGCCTTTGAGCGATAGATCTCTCTGCAACCAGTTATTCAATACCTTACGTGTCTTCTCAATAATTGGAGTAAAATTAGAGTGGCATCTAGTCTTATTATTTTTAATAATTTTAATCCCCAAGTAGGTGACACTTTCTCTTATAGGAATGTTGCAGATTGAGGACACCAAGCATTTACCCACTGGAAGCAACTCACATTTATTGATATTGAGCTGAAGGCCTGAGGCTTTGGAAAAAGGCTTGAGAGTTTCTAATGCTATAGCTACTTGAGAGACATCCTTCAGAAACAAGGCAGTATCATCAGCTAACTGACTTATTATCACTTCAGTTTCAGCAATGGTGATTCCTTTTAAAGGGCTTTTCTTAATATGTAAATTTAGAAGCTGTGTAGCTATCAAAAATAAATACGGAGAGATTGGACATCCCTGTCTGACCCCGCGATTCAGAGAAAATCTAGGAGAAGTGCCACTGCCGAGTTTTATAGAGCTATTGCCATTGGTATAAAGCATTTTGACAGATCTGCAAAAAAATTCACCAAATCCCATCTTGCGGAGGGTTTCAAATAAAAACTCATGTTCTAAGGAGTCAAAAGCTTTGTAATAGTCCAAGAAAAGGATAAACGAATCATTAGAAATAAAATCTGAATAATCTAATATATCTAAGACCAGACGTATATTATTAAAGATATGCCTTTTTTGTAAAAAGCCAGACTGGCATTCATCAATCAGATTATTTAAAACACATTTCAGTCTTTTTGACATAATCAAAGCTATTATTTTATAATCATTATTTAGCAAAGTAATTGGCCGCCAGCTATCAATTAAAAGAGGGTCTTTATTCGGTTTAACAAGTAGGGTAATAAGTCCTTGACACAAGGTTGGAGGAAGCAAAGCTTTATCAAGACTCTCAACAAAAACTTCAAACAAAAAAGGAGCTAAGGTCTTACTAAATGCTTTATAGAACTCGGCTGTTAGACCATCTGTTCCTGGAGATCTATTATTCTTCAGATCATTTATGGCATCAATAATTTCTTGTAATCTAAGAGGGGAATTGCATATAGTAAAATCCTCTACATTAAGTTGCTTTATGTTAGGCAGGGATTCAAAAAATTGTGAGGCAGATTGTTGACAAAAATTAGAAGTATATAGATTACTATAAAAATCGGAACAAAAATTAGCAATGATTTTGGGGTCTTTAACAATATCACCATTAATATTCAACTGTTCAATACAATTATTTTTGGCTTGTTGTCTCTCAAGTCTGAAGAAGTAGGCAGAGTTCTTTTCGCCCTCCTCAAGCCATTTCCTTCGAGACCTTATAAAAGCTCCTTCAGCCTTTCTATTGTAAATTTCCTCTAATTTAAGTTTCTGCTCAGTAAGTTCTGCTTTATCAATGTCAGACATTTCTTCTACTTTTTTAGATAATAAGATGGAAATGTTGACTAAAATTTTATCCTCATCAATCTTCCTTTTCTTTGCCAAATCACTACAATATTTCCTAAAAAAAACTTTCCAATTTCAAATTTAAAAAGCTCCCAATTACTACAGTAATTTTTATCACTTTTTGCTTTATCCCAATAAGACAAGATTAGTTTCTCTACACCAGTGACTACTTCCTTATGATGAAGTATTGAATTATTCAGTTTCCAATATGCAGAATTTCTATTTATATTTTCTGGAGATTTAAAGGGAGTACTAATAGAGATTGCCTTATGGTCTGAGAATGGAGATGGTATTATATCAGTAACAGTATTTTCTAATTCTTTAGAGATGAGCCAATAGTCAATCCTAGACTGACTAGACAATGAATTATTACTCCATGTAAAAGAAAGTTGTGATGGGTGTGATTTTCTCCATGCATCAATTAGGGAAAATTTCTCCATGAATTTAACTACATAATTAGGAATTGGACTGCTAGGCTGTGAAGGCCACCTATCTAATGTATTGTCAAGGACAACATTAAAGTCACCTCCAAAGATCAGAGAGGAATTTGGATACATGGCCAACATACGAGTCACCAGCTCATCCAATCTATCAAAAAAGGCCTTATTGTCTTTCTGCAAGTTAAAGCCGTAAACATTTATAATAATACACATTACATTAGAAATTTCAACAGTAAGTAAAATGGTGTGTCCAGACGCATCGCAATCAGAACTTAAAATTTTCCCTTTAAAGCGATTTTTCAAAATACAAACCCCAGCAGAGTGAGTAGTTCCGTGAGAGATCCATAAATCTAATCCCCACTGCGACCTCCAAAAATTAGCATCTTGAATATTAGAATGGCATTCTTGTAGAAAACAGAAATCTGTATTAAAGTGCTTAAGATAAAAAAGATAGCTTTTCGTTTAATAATATTGCGTAGCCCTCTACAATTAAAGGAAACAATAGATAAAGACATAAAGACCGTAAAGAACACGAACAAACCTAACCAAAAAAAAAAGTCTTAAACTTTGCAATAAGTTACAGCGAGCTCAAACTTTGGCTTCGATTGTCCTTCCGCCCCTACTCTGTCCTGCAGAAAACATTGTTGAGGTCCATAATTTTACCCAACATTATTCCTGTTGAACGTCATAATACAACTTAAGAATGTCACATTAATGAAGTAAAATCCTAACACTGCAAACGTGTGCTATCTTGCCTCACCAAAAAAAAAACAAAAAAAAAAAACATTAACCTTAGTAAAATAACGGCACAATCTATTTCAATTCTTTTAAGAATTAAATTTAAGTTAACCAATGTATACTTACACTTTTGCAACAATTCCTCTTCGAATGGAAAATCCATTGCGCTGACCGCGTCCTGATCAGGAATTGTACTCGAGTAGCAGGAGAACCGACAGAGCCTTGAATCCGTTCTTCTTCTTCTTCTTCTTCTTCTTCTTCTTCTTCTTCTTCTTCTTCTTCTTCTTCTTCTTCTTCTTTAAATTTATTGGCGGTTGGCATACCAATTTGGTGCATTAGCGCCACCAACTATTTGGGGTGTGGAGCTTCAATGCAGATTTAGACGCTTATACATTATATAAGAAAAAAAAAAAAGTATTCTTGGTTGTTCTTAAATTCTATCAAATAAACCTGTGTCTTTTAAGTATCTCATAAGAACTGGCCATGCTGATAGTTTTGATGTATAAAAATAAAGTAAACTCTCTATTGACTAATGTGTATATCCTAATTCTTTGACTTTTTCTAACAGTATGGTTCTCTCTGTGCTGTATGCTTCAAGTTCACACTCTAGCAATACATGTCCTACAGTCTCTCTTTTGTTACAATTTATGCATAGTCCTGTTTCTGTATTTTATATAAAAAACGACCTTTGGTCTCCTTTTCCCATTGTCCTTGCCATAATTTATTGACTTCTGTTTTAATGACACTTTTCATTTCTGTTTTACTCAATGGAACTGTCCATTGCAGGTCTGACTTAAGAGTCTTTTTAGCCATACGATCAACTACTTCATTACCCTCTATTTCAACATGAGATGGGACCCACATAAAACACACTGTAATATTAAGATTTTGTAATCTATACAAACTATGAAAGATTTCATAAATCAAGTCAGGCCTACAGACAGATTTGCAATTTGCAATACTTATTAACGATGCCATTGAATCCGAACAGATGATATATTGGTTAGGCCCAACCTCCTCTATCCACGTGAGTGCTAGTAAAGCTAAAAGTTCCACAGTGTAAACTGCTAAATGATCAGGGGCCGTATTCACAAAACATCTTAAGGCTAAAAGTAGCTCCTAACTTGCCGATTTAGGAGAAACTCTTAAAAATAATGGGCGTGTCAGTCTTAATTTTAAGAGTCCTAAATTTTTGCTCCAAGAGTATTTCACAAAGCATTTTTTAGCGCTAAAACTAGCTCCTAAATCTGTGAAACGTTAGGAGTAATCAAGAGGACTCCTAAGTCACTAAGACTAAATCACAAACAGTCCTAATCTACCCAAAGACACTGAACACTATTGAGGGAATAGCAATAGAGTCTTGGGTGCTGAACCTTTTCTTCATAAATATAATACATTTTGATTTATAGATTTGAATCTACAATGAGATGGAAAAAAAAAAAAAAAAATATTGTCTGATTACCTGTGGCAGTGGTTTTCATGAGTTCACATTTACAAATGATTGAATAGAGAAGAAGAAGAAGAAAAAAATATATATATATAAATATATATATAAAACCCAAACCCAAAATATTTATTTGAATAGGGCAACATTTGTATTTTATAATCTTTATTTTAATGTGGAAACATGACACCTCATTCTACAATATTTCTATGATTAAATCGCTGACTCCTCCCCCATCAGCCAATCACTGTGTGTATACTCCATAGCAACGAGGTCAACCCCACCCTTTCTCTTAGCTTAGACTTCAGTCTATAGAGTACCTCAGGGATGACGTGTTTTTGTAGGCAAAACCCGGAAGCGAGTTAGCATTTTAGGACTTCTGGTTCCATCACTCTAAAGTCTATGGGTTTTTTGAATGGGTTTATGCTAAATCGCCTGAAATAAGGTCTGTGGTTAACAAAGCCTCTAAATATTTTCACGTTTTGATCTATGACATAAAACACACCAGTTATAACCTGCTTGTGATTTTTAAACATTTATTGTGTCTTAAAAACGGCGGTTGCTAACAAGTTGCTAAAAGGGACTACTTCCTTTGGCGGGGACTTTAGACGTCATCATTAAAAACGGGACATTTGGACAGCATTTCTCATGAAAAAGTGGATAAGTATTCATACACAACGCAGATCATAATCAGCGAGCATGTTTGTAAATAAAGTTGTTTTTTAAATACAGTTTGAGGAAGCTTGGTGGTGATGACGTTGATCCGCGACCATGGTGTGCTGTAGTCCATTTATAGCCTACTGTTAGCCTTTTATATCTGACGACTTTATTTAGGCTTCAAAATGGATAAATGTTGTGTTAACTTGTAAAGATTATCTTGATAGACAAAACGTGTAAGTGTCATAACCCTTTGTTAAACACAGAGCTTATTTTCTGC
Organism: Ancherythroculter nigrocauda; assembly: GCA_036281575.1. Taxonomy (NCBI): domain Eukaryota; kingdom Metazoa; phylum Chordata; class Actinopteri; order Cypriniformes; family Xenocyprididae; genus Ancherythroculter; species Ancherythroculter nigrocauda. The sequence continues at coordinate 61,653,333 of VTFQ01000001.1, read as the reverse complement.
GATTTTCCAGAAGTCTATGGGGAAAAATTAATAGGCTTTCGATCGAGGGAACCCGTGCGCCGCTAACTTCTGGGTTGGCCTACAAAAACATGTCATCTCTGAGGTACTCTATTGGGACACTGCGGCTCTGCATCTCATTTCGAAGGCTGCGTCCTCCGGAGGTCACATTTGAAGGCTGCATACGTCATCAAGAAGGTCTCATTTAAAAAAAAAAGTAACCATTAGATTACAAAGTAAAAAAAGAAATTACAGTATTTTACACCTCATGGGGAATAACAGTCAGTTTTATTACAGTTACTTTTCTTAAATAAGACATCCTTGATGACGTATGCACCCTTCAAATGTTGTCTGTTTAGAATCAAGATCTTTATACAACATTATTCATACTTTTTTTTTTTTTTAGACCTAAATGTTTTTTTTAGGAACTAGCTGTAATAAAGCGATAAACGAAGGGAGTATCAAAAATAAACTTTCTTTAATAAATCTACAAAGTAAAACTCGAGATCGCAGGAGAAAATAAACACAACCACATAATGTTGAAGTTACTGTTGACAATACCGGACAAAAGAACATAATGAAACTCTGGGCTTAAATACAGGGAAAACAGAAAGAATTAACTAAGGAAGCTATTAGTAAATCAGGCAGGACAAACCGGAACAGAACACAGAGAAAAAACAAAACAGACTACATGTGAAAGTATAAAATAAAATAATAAAATAAAATAAAATTTATTAGAGAACATTATTAAGAATACTTTAGATATTAACAGACAACAGTTGAATATGAGAATCAATCAGTGTCTGGTTTCAATTCATTTTGAATTAATTCTGGATCAATTCATTTTGAATTAAATGTGCTTTATTGGTGACAGCCTACAACATTTAGAGAAAAATAATAAGAATAGAATAGAATAGAATAGAATAGAATAGAATAGAATAGAATAGAATATTGCAGAGTGCAAATAATGCAAAGAAATATAGTGCAAATAACAAGTTTTTATATTTATAGAAAATGAAATGAATCATTCTTGAACAAAAGCTCTTCCTCAGATTCATGATTTAGATTAGGCTAATGAGTTTGTGTAGCAACATTATCTGTGTCCAGTTTGATAATCAGCTTTTTAATCACATACAGGCCTGCTTAATTAATTTATGAAACATGTATTAATTGTTTGTTTGATTGATAATTGTTTGCATTGCGAATCCAAATGGCCTGAGGACAATTGTTTTAACTTCACTTCCCATAATGCTTCACCCTGCAGTCGTCATATCCGGAAAACGGTAGTTATAAAGTTCAGTGTGTTTAGAGCAGAGAGATGTTAATAAACTCATTTGAATAAATGTGCAAGAGTCCAAATGAAGAACAAGATCAGAGTCTCGTTTTCTCAGATCATCTGGAGAGTTTGTAATTTATTCATGTCAGTGTTTTTCTCGCTGGCGACTTACGTGCAGGTAAATGTTACTGTCGGGTTTGAATCACTGAATGTAAATACATTAAGAGATCATTTTCTGCTTATTTGTTTGTTTATCTTCAGATCAATGATCCAGATGCTGCTTTGTGGATGGTAGAGATTCACTTTCACATTAAATGAGAAACATTATTTCTGCTGCTCTAAAACATTCATGTGTCTGATATTGTTTCTGATGATTTCTGCAGGTTGGTTATGCAGTTCCAGCTGGATTGTGCTTTTTGATTTGTTGTGAACAACAAATAACAGGTAAGAAAGTCAAGAAGTTTTTCATGAATCAAACTGAGACGCGATGCTGCCATCTAGTGGACTGAAGTAGAAATACATCAGAAATCACAGTTATTTACATTTACAACACTAGAAATAATAAAGCACAATGTTATGCAGTAAAAAGACAAGCGATAAATAGACTATATTTAGATACAAACTGTGCAAGTGTGCAAAGACTATATATTCAGTAAATAAGATATGACTTCTGACTTAGTGCATGCATTATTCACATACAAAACCGCACATACCATAAGAGATTATATGCTATAATTTATAGTTATAAATGTATTAATTATCATTTCTCCAGAGTCATTATCATGGAGGAGAACGGCTGATCTTCATGTGCTTGTTTCCTCTACATTTGGGCTCATTCTGGGCTGGAAACTTTATAAGGAGGGAATTACAGACATTTTCCAGCAAGAGGAAGGAAGGTGACAATAATTCAGAGTTTTGAACCCAGATTCAGTCACATTAGAGGAATAAAACAGATTTATTTCAGCAGTGTAATCTTTGCTCTTAGGGAATGTTGTGGACTCCTGCTGACGGTTTTCTGGCTGCTGCTCTGCAGACATTCAGGAAGGTAAACGCTTTTCACATGCAGAAATGTTGTTCTGAAGACTGTGATTCAGTATGAATGTTTTTCAGCTATATATTATGAGCATTAATATCGGTTTCATGTCCTGCAGGAGTCCTGTTGGCTCCGTGAGGATCTGCACTGCTGTGGGAATCACTGTGTTTCCCTTCATCACATGGATCTATTACTACATGAACACAGAGCTGAGGAAACACTGGCCTGAACACTGTACAACTGCTCTCTGATCAGACAAACACTGAAGAAACCACATCTGAGCTCCAGATCAGCAGATCAACTCAACTTTACTGAAGTGGACTGATAATAAAAGACGATCAAGAAATATTTAATAATTCAAACATTGTAGAAATACAAACTCTTCAAACTCCAGTGCTGCAAACATGATGATAATGTTATTTGTCTTTGTTCTCTCAATATCCTGCATTTATCTAAATGTAAATAACAGTAAATGTGTCGTAATGCTTTTATAATGTAGATAATGTCGTAATGAAGGGTCTGATCTGCCATCTGAAGATTAAATATTCAGAGTTTCTGATTTATTTACACTGTTGAACTCGGTTTACTGCTAGAATCAGTTTAAAAAAAAACAAAAAAAAACCATCATGTATATACAAAGTAAAAGTGTAACACAATTCATCACATCCTGCATATATTTACAGCTATTTACAAAACCAAGAAAACACATTATATTGACAATGACTAACATCTTTACACTGAACTCAGCTTGATCAATGTCAGAGCTTTGCAGAAATTTGTGCCTTAATGTCTTGAAGAGTTTGAGATAAATCAGGAATAATCATTTCCTCATGTTTGCGACAGCACTGAATCAGGCCGAGTTTCCTCCTGATCTTCAGTCTTCAGATGTTTCATCTCTTGTGTTTCTTCTGTTTCCTCTGTTTTCTGCTTCTGCTGCGATCTTTTGAGTCGTCTAGATCTCACTGCCTTCTGTGTTTAGAGAAAGACGTGTCATTTAAACAGTGTCCATAAAAAAAACATCCTCATACTTTTGGAGAATCATGTAGTATGAAGTTAAAATCTCCTGATGTTGCAGGTCAGTTTTAAATCTCAAATCAACACAGATTTATAAATGATACTGACCTGACAAGACTGCAGACAGTTTGTGATCTCTGTAAAGTCAGAGAAAAACAGAGAGAGAAAAGATATTAGTGGATCTGTTTGAATCTGATCATTCTCAATCTAATTGAATAAATATTCACATAAACCTTTGAAAAAATGACATAATTTTAATAACTGCTGTTACTTTTAAAGAAAATTTTAATATTGACTCTGAGTGGTTTAAGACACTGTAAAAAATTTAACCCACTTTAAGTTAAAAACTGAATTTAATTGCAGCCTAAAACACCGACATGGAAAGATCCCTGATATACTGCAGCCCAATCAATGACCTGAATGAACCAGAGAGCCAATAAACACAAAGATTGAACTACAACACACACAGACATCAACACTTCACACACATGACACAATAATGGTGACAAGCACAAAGATCTGAATAATGATTTTATTACAGATGAGCTCTACATCTCTCAGGTCATGTGATGATCTCGTGTTGTTCAGTGTTTGTGAGGTCGTGATATAATAACACTGTTCTCTCTGTAATCACTATGGTCACGTACACACTGCAGCTAAATTCACTTTCAGTTCATCCTGTTCTGTACACACAGTTCAGAAAAATACAGGAGTGAAAACCACATTCAACTGAATTAACTCTCAGAAAATACAGTAGTGACAACCGCATTTACAGTGTGAACAGAACTGAACTGAATAACTAGTTGTTGATGTGTTTTATGGTGCATTGGAGATGTGTCTCTCTTCTGTGTGTGAGGTGAATCACAGGGAAAGCAGCACGAGCCTCGACTCATTAGTTTGAGGTGAACAGATTCTGATGAGTGTGTTTGAGTCTCAGTTATTAAACACTCACTATCAATCAAACAGCAGCAAATCAACACAAACAAACAGAGACACAATCTGTGTGTTAAATCTGTGAATGAATCAGACTTCAGCAGAAACTAAAGGATTGATCATTTATCTGATTATTTGTGTTTGTTCTGAAGAAAGAAAAATGATTGAGTGAAACAGATGAAGATCAGATCATGTGATGGAAATGATCTGATGGTTTGTAATAGAAACAGTTTTTACTCACGGGATTCAAATAATCCTGAAATCAGCACAGATACGGCAAAGAAACATTCAACCGGAAAGATGATGAATCTCAGATCTCCAACCGTACGATCACCATTCACTGAAAAACACAAGAATATTTGAGAAATTAAATCAGTCTATATTTGTATAATTACTCCTGATTATTTCTGCCTCAATGTGAGACACTTCAAAGTATTTCTGTATTCACTCAAGATTAAAATGATTCTTATTAATACATGTTTAAATATATATATTTACCATGAACTTTATTCTGGAAATATTTTCCTCAGTGTTGATTTACCTGTTTTCAGTATCAGTTCTGTTATTAGTGCAGCGGAGGTCAGTAAAATAAAACCAGCTGATCCAAACACATACATCGGGACAAAACGACGAAAATCTGTAATGAAAGTTTAAATGTTTAATATGAAGATCAGATACACATTTAAAATGATTCATGAGTCTTTGTTTGCTTGATTTAAGTATTTAGTTTCTTATTTACTGTTTGTAATTAATGTGTTGTTTGATATGATTGATTTCAGCCCTTCATTCTTCTACAGATTGTGTTTTTCAGTTACTCATATTATATTACAGTGTTGAACTATGATGAATTCAACTGATAATTACTGTTAATTAATGAGATCAATGTAAGTGATGAGCGTCACATTCAGTCGTTTCCATCAGGAATCAGATTTATAACCATTAAAACTAAAATAATAAAACACAAGGACAGTTTTTTATGTGTCTCTTCTAAACACACAAATCTGTTCATATTTCTGGTCCTGCGTGTTTAAAATCATGAACTACTGAAGGATTTAACTGTACATGAATTCAAACTGATGAAGAAAAACATCAAACAGAGAAGATGATCAATACTGTACCTTGAGATAAAGACATATAATAATAAGGATCTGTGAACTTCATAACTGTCCAGAGTATCTGCAGGAGCACCAGCACACAGCCCCATCCGATAGGATCTGTAGATTGATCAGAGTCAAATAAACAATCACTTCTCTTATATATAAAAAAGTTTTTTTTTTTTTTCATTACAGGATATCAGACAGGACAGAGAGAGAGAGAGAAGATGAACGACACACAGATCAGATTATATATCCTGATCATGTGATCAACCTTTATATATCCTGATCATGTGATCAACTCTGTCACGACTCTGACATTTAATAACAATGAACTTTATCATGAAAACACTTTGTAAAATAAACTAATATTTGATCAATGACGTGTTGTAATTGCAAACATTATTAAAATATGATCATACCTGTAGTTTTCTCCAGTGTCATGATGTAAACACCGATCATCACTGCATTAATCACTAATGTGAAGATCATCATCCCTGTGCTCATGACTGAATATGAATCTGAAAGAGACGAGAGAGAGAGAATGATTTCATGACAGAAATAGAGCTGATCAGAGATCAGAGGTTGAACTGAATAAAGACTCTCAATGTGAAGATGATCAGAGAAACATCTGAACTCTGATCATCCTGATTCAAATCACTGAAGAATCAAATGATTCATTTCTGCTGGAGATTGAACAGAAATCAATGAACGAATCATGATTATTGATGAATGATTGACAGATGAATCAATCATGATTATTATTGATCTGTTCATCAGTGAAGTTACTCAAAACAGTAAATACATATTAATAATTAGTGTGTGTTTGTGCTCATGGTTCATTATATTCCCTTGCTTGTGTGTAAACCTCTAGCAACCACACCAAATACCTTAGCAACCGCATAGCAACACCCTAGAAACCACCCAGAATACCCTAGCAACTTTATCGCAACACACAACATCTTTATCTAATATAAACAGTTACAGTGAATCGGATCAGATCAGAGTAACGTGTTTCTCACACTGATGATCAATATAACAGAGATATTGATGCAGTTCAACAGAGATCAGATCAGAATTCATCAAATACTCACAGCCGACTCTTCTGCATCTATCAAACCATCTGTCATTCGTCATCATCAGAAACACTGGTAAAATGATAATGATGATGAATCCTAAAAACAGCAGAGAATCATATTAATGTTGGATATTATCAGATGACAGTAAATCATAATGAACATCAGTTTGAGTGAATAATGAGTGTTTTAAAGTGACACTGGAGAAGATGAACATGTTCAAATGTGTTGATCTGAACTATCAATAAAATAAACTCAAATCATTATGAAAATGAATCACCTGATCCAGAAGATCCAAACGTGTAAAACAGGAGGACGAATTGTAAAGTAGGCAGAATTTCAGAGATCATATCAGCCACAAGACCAAATATTTCAATTATCCGTCCTTCTTTCTTTCCGATCTCTGTGACTAAAACTATAAGAGAAACATTTTCAGTTATTAAGATCTTATTTGATTCAGTTTTGAATCGTTATAATGACACAATTTACAACAATAAACAATAAAATCAACAACAAAATCAGAAGAACTGAACAAATCATCAAATATTATAACATATATTATCAATAACAGTAATGAAGTCATTCAATAACCTTCAAAAACATTCATGTTTCTAATAAAAACTATATTATGATATTTAATGAAAAGATCAATATGTATTTCTATAATAAACTTCAGCATCAGATCTGAACATTAAAACATGTTTGTATTTCAGTATCAGAATCTAGTGTGAATTTATATTATTCCAGTCATGAAGGAAGTTCAGATCCGTGAATCTGATGAACAGTTTCATCTCGTCACTCAGTGAGTCTCTGTTTCTGACAAATGAATAAATCACAGAAATACTCACGGTAAATGATTTTGCAGAAGCAGCACAGAAACACGACTGAAAACAGGACTATAATCACGACTCTGTCAAATACAGCAAAATTCAGAAGTTTTTGCCAAGCAGTCGAAAAAAGAGCTGGAAGAAAGAAAGAGATCAAAACAAATATTATCAAATATTAATCAAACTATAAATAATAATAATAATAATAAGTACAGGTGAGAAGAATGACGAAAACATTTAACTGAGGGTTTTTATGTAAATCATCTTGTTTTACTATAATTTACACTGTTATAATCTGAGGTTCATTGGGTTCACGCTGGTGTAAAGTGCTTTAATACACACTATATACGAGTCTACATGTATTGAGCGACGGGTCAAAACTAAACTAGATCAAAACTAAACTATAAACCGGACGCTGCTGTCATTATAATCAATAAAGATCGACACTGTAAACACCGACTGAAGATTATAAACACATTCATGATGAGGAATAATGTGTCTGTAATTTCAGTTTTAAACTCAGTTGAGTTGATGTGAATGCATGTGATATTTTAGTGTGACATTTGAAGCAGATTTTGATCATAATCAGCTGTAGATCAGGGTGAATTTAATAAGATCATGAAATGTGATTCAGTCCTATAAACATACAGAGATTCACTGAACACATGAAGGATCATATTAACATAAATCGTGGATTAATGTTTCTGCATTTGTTATGATTTATGTCATGTAGTTGTTTCAGATTTGTTACTCAATATTCATATTTACAATTACATTAATATTCTGACAACCACAATTTTTCTCACATTTAAATGTACATTTTAATGTTTTTATGATAGTTACAGCTGATTGATATTTGTATTTGTTTACCTGAATAAGCAACGACTGAGAAAACAACATATTCTGCAACATAACTGTATTTCAGAATCCATGTTTTAATCTTGTCTGTAAAACAGAAAAGATAATAATCACAATCACAACATCATATAAACACCAACACAATGAAACACAAATGCCACTAAAACACTGAACACTGTTTAATGTTTGTAACTTTCATTTGTTAAATCATTCACACAAAGATTAAATGAAGTCTGAACATCTGGGTATTATGATTTATTTTCTGATCTCTAATAAACTGATCACATGACTCATACCTGCAAACTTATTAATATATGGAGCCGCCCAGAGTATCAGGAAAGGTCTCAGAAAATAAAGAGCACAACAACAGACCGTCTCATTCACAGATCCTGAAACACAAACAGATATTAATCATGAGATGTTATTGATTTACAGTGGCAAGAATAAGTTTGTGAACCCTTTGAAAATACCTGGATTTCTGCATTGATTATGTGGTCTGATATTGATTTAACTCGCAATTATAGACAAACACAAGCTGACAAAACTAATAACACACAATTTAGTACTTCTCACATTTATATTGAATACAATGAGTAATAATTCACAGTTCAGGGTGGAGAAACTAAGTGAACCACTGAATTTAGTAACTTGATCCTCCTTCAGCAGCAAAACCTCCATTAAATGACCATTCTTCCCCACACATCGGTTTCAGTTGATCAGTATTTCTGTGTTGTCTTGATACCACAGCCCTATTTATGTTATGCCACTGCATTTCAATTGGCTACAGTTCTCTTTTTTCATCCAGTCTTCAGTGGATTTACTTCTTTGCTTTGGGTCATTGTCTTGTTGAATCACCCAACCTCTCTAAAGTTTGAAGTCATGAACTGCTGTCCTGATATTCTCCTGTAAACTGTCATGATACACTTTTAATTTCATCGATCCTTCAGTGTCCAGACCCTGAGGCAGCAAAGCAGCACTAAACTTTGATGCTCCTTCCACCATGTTTCACAGTTGGGAAGAGGTTTTGGTGTTGGTGTGCAGTACCCGTTTCCTCTGAACAAAACTTTGTGTATTAGGTCACAAGAGCCAAAAAGTTCAACCTTTGTCTCCGTCTCAGCTGTTAAAAGAATATTTTCCCCACAAGTGTTGTGGACCTTTCAAGTGGTTTTGGGCAAACATGAGACATTCCTCATTTTTTAGACAGCAGTGGTTGTCCTTTTATGAACACCATTCTTGTTCAATGTTTTTCTTATTGTGGACACATCGAACAAAGACTTTCACAGTTTGTGGAGTTTTCTGTGAAAGCTTTTGGGATTGAAGCATAGTTCACACCAGCCAATCTTTTTTGAGAAAAACAGATTTGGCTTTGTGTGCATTTATTTAAGAGAAGGGCATCTGTTCAACCCTCACTTTCAATCTCACCTCCTTCATTTACTCTGATCAGCTTTCGGTGAAGTCGTAACACACTTCTCTTACTAATGACAGCCCTGTCAATGATTACTGCCTTCAACACACTTCTGAGAAGTACAACTCTTTGTGTGTTATTAGTGAAGTCAGTGTTTGTCTATAACTGTGACTTAAAAGATCAGTACCAGTAATAAACGCAGAAATCTTTTCAAAGGGTTCACAAACTTATTGCTACTGTATTATCAAACATACATATGACTGGAAGATCTCAGGAGTGTGATTGTCATCATTAGAGGACACAAAACACTTCAGACAGTGAAATGAAACACATGCTGCTTCAGTCACTGCTGTAATGCTTCTGAGGACAGACTTTATTTAAATATGATAGTGAATATAAAACAAAACTAATTAAATTAAAGTGTACGCTTAATTAATATGGTGTAGTGTTATTTTGAGATGTATTGATGTATCATGATTAGAAACACTCACCTTCAGAAACACCCCAGAAGACAAAAGCAAAGAACATGATCACATTTGGACAGACGACTAGAGACAGATGAAGACGGAGGAATGAATCTAGAGAGAGAATAGACAATAACTTCAGTGTTATTACATTAGCAAATTAAGATTGAATTAAATATTTTCATTTACATATACATTTATTAATTTAGTAGACACTTTTTATCTAAAGCAACTGACAAATGAGAAATACTGTCACGGTTTGGTGAGATGATGGTGAGCAGGTGCAAAGAAGAAGATCAATTCAAACAGTCCTTTATTAACAAACCAAAATAACAAGAACAAGATCACAATATAAACGTAACCAAACCTCACTCAAGCATAAACGAGAACCGACAACCAGCACAGAAACACAGGCAGGAAACAAAGGGAACTAATTAGGAAACAGAATGACCAATCACATGGGTAACCAAGGTAACTAACTAAAGCCCAGGATACACTGCATGATTTTATCAGTCCTATAAGATCATTACAAATCACAGTGTGTGACATGGATCTATTAAACTTGGGTACAACAAGCATGTAGACTGTACGATCATGACACCTGTTGACTCGTGAGCTAAAATTCAATTTTCTATATGAACAAAACATCATCAGCATGTGTTAGTGGTAAATAATAAATCATGTTGAATCACTTCAGCAGTTGTAGTTTTTATGTGTGCTGAAAAACAGAGGAAACAGCAAAAGAGGAGGGGGAAAGAGTTCGAGGTTTAGTTTTAGTAAGTTTTAGCACCATGTCGGGTTGATTTCATGTTGCATTTTTATTATCTGGACAGTAGTCGTAGGTCCTTCAGCAAACACGCTGTGTGATGATCATGTTGAATTTCTGACACTGTCAGAAAATATCGTAGGCTATCTTTGGTCGCGACTTTGAACCTCTCTCACTGTACGACAAAGGACCACCGATTAAGAGCCACGATCACAGAAATCGCCACGATTGTTTCATCATGGTAATCTTTCATCTGGGACAGCCAAATATCGTGCAGCGTGTCCCGGCCTTAAGAACTCAACAGCAATGACAGAAAACAAACTCAAAACTGAACATAACCATGACAAATACACCCTTTTTATCCATCATAATTTTTAAATATTTCATAATAATATTGCCTAATTAGTCTCATTCAAACAAAAAAAATGCTAATTATTAAAATTAACTTTAATACAGCCAAAGACAATATTTTCCTTAAAGCAGGGCACACAAAATGTCAAACTCCCTGGTATCCCTTCAGGCAGGCACTCTTCAGATTTTGGTAGCCATGCTGAAATTAATTTAACCAGCCTGAATAAAAAAAACAAAGACCTTTTTTATAAATAGAAAATTGGATAGGAGTCGAAACATTTCAAAATGTTTCTGTTTCATATATTCAACAATTGTATATAAAATAAATTGTATATCAAATTGCAATCATCAATACAAATATGCATTTGGTTCTGAATGTCTATCTTCTTCATCCTGACCTGTCTTTTTTGGCTGAGTAAAACTGAAATACTGGTGTAAATAAATGTGCCTCTTAACATTTTCACACACGAGTGTCAGCACATTCTCCACGCCGCATGTAATCTCTTAATTGAGTGTTATTTTTTATTAATTAACCTGCCCGATCCGGGAATATAAGATGCGATCTGTGCTATCCTAAAATACACACAAGCCCAGTAATGTTGCATCGGCTAAACTTTACTGCGGAAAATCATCAGGATCAAAAACATATGTGATCATATTTTTCCTTTAAATAACAAGTCGAGAGAGTGAACAATGCAAATCAAGGAAGAAATTTAATTCACTATTTAAGACAGGACATTGGGCAGGACGGTGTTACATGACAGCCCCAGGGCGTCAGGCTACCAATTTTGCGAGCCCTGCCTTATATTTCAGATACCTCTCAATTATCTTCCTGTACATCATAACTATATTTTTGATAATCACTAGGCAGCAGTACTGAGCTAGATGCATTGTGGGTATTTTTTTAAACTAACAGCTCATTTTGATTCTCTCTCTCACACACACACACAATCTCTCTCTCTCTCTCTCTCTCACACACACACACACACACACACACACACATGTTTGTTTTTGTGAATTGTGGGGACTTTCCATAGACTTCAATGCATTTTACACTGAACAAACTGTACATTCTATCCCCCTACCCTGCCCCTACCCCTAAACCTAACCCTCACAGGAAACTGTGCAAACTTTTACTTTTTCACAAAAACTCATTCTATATGATTTATAAACCCATTTACATTGTGGGGACCGCTGGCTGGTCCCCACGATGTAGGTGAACTCAGGTTTATATTACATCATGGGGACATTTGGTCCCCACAATGTAATATAAACAAAAGCACACACACACACACACACACACACACACACACACACACACAGGGTTAGAACGACATGGAGACAGGAAGTTGTACATTCATGGCAAAAAATATTGGCAGTACAATTTTTGTATTTCACAAAGTTTGCTGCTTCTGCATTTGACATGATTCTGTGCTGAAAAAAACAATGATAAGCATTTCATACATTTTGAAAGCTTTTATTGGCTAAAACATTCAATATACACAAAGAGTCAATATGTACAGTGTTGAGACTTCATAACCTCTGCAATTCACTCTGGTATGCTGGATATCAGCTTCTGGGCCAAATCTGATTCATTCTTGCCTTATTAACGCTTGGATTTGATCACAATCTGTGGGCTTTTTTAAGATTGACCTCAGGTTCTCTATGGGATTAAGATCTGGGGTTACGTGGCCACGGATCCAAAATTTCAATGTAATGATCTCTGAGCCACTTCATTATCATTCTTGCCTTGTGACATGCTGCTCCATCAAGCTGGAAAATGCACGGATCACCAAACTGCTCCTGGATCAGAACAATCTGGTTCTTTCAGCAATTTCTTTGCATGTAGGGTTATTTTGAAGCGAAACAATGGTGCATGTCTTTCTTTGGAGGTTACCATTGCTAACACAAGAACACAATGACTGGAAGCACTTCTTCCCTCTTTTTATATAGCAATCAGTCTGCTCTTATAACTCAGTCAGAATAATAGAGTGATTTTTCCTGACTAGATCTCGATTCATGAAATGATGTTATCTGGTCAATGCCAGGGCCAAAAAAAGTTGTTTTTCTGATAAAGTTCTTTTTTTTTTTTTTTTCTTTGTCCAATAAAGCTTTTGTGTCACAATTTAAAATGCATCTTAACACTCTGCACAATAATCTAGAAACAATGTGAATCAACACCACAACAACTGAAGCAGCAAACTTTGCAAAACAAAATTATGTCACTTTTCACCATGTCTGTATGTTCACTTACCAAGTAGTTTCGGTTCCAAATAAATTTCAGTTGAAAACACACAATCCTGCTGACTGTAAACATTACATGTGTATTCTCCCTCATCTCCATCTCTCAGTTTGTCCAGACGGAGGGAGAAGTTTCCATGTTGAATCTGATCAGTAAAGAAATGAGCTCTATCATGATAATCCTTATGTTGTTTTTCTGGTCGACTCTCACCATCTTGATACAGATGAACCAGAGTCTCTGTGTCTGAGTCTGTTCTTCTCCATTCCACCTTCAGATCATTTGATGGTAAACGTTCATCACAATAACAGGGCAAAACCACTGAAGATCTCAGAGGAAAAACCAGAGGCGCAGAGGAAACTATCACTGTTAAAAAAACAAACAAACAAAAAGACACTTTTGCTCATAATGTGACCTTTTGTGAAAGCAAAAAAAAAAGAAAAAAAAAGAAAAAGTGAATGGTATTTTGAACATGATGCAGTATTGAGATTCGAGAATTACTGTATTTCTGCATAATTCACACTTTCTTTTAATTATCAGTCAATTGGTTTAGTCTGAAAACTTGATTATTCAAAAAAGATAAAGTTTCAATATACTAAACAAGAACATTTTCTCTGTTTTATGTTTCCTCCTGTGCATTTGAGACAAATAAGCAGAGCAGAAGTGTGATCCAGATGCACCATGGGTACTTTTACACTAGCACTAGATAAAGTTGTTTAGTTATTGTGTACATTTAGTGGCAATTCTGCCAATAACAGACACTAAATGATTCCAGAAAATTCTATATTTGATCAAATGTTGGAGAATAAAGTGAGAACAGCACTCACAACAGTACAGAAGCCCTGAGAGGCTGTCAATTTATTATTATTTTTCTTTTTCGTTTTCTTGTAATTGCAACTTAATTTTCTTTTCATCTTGACACGACAAAACATAATTTCTTGTGATCACTACTTAATTTTTCTGTGTCCTTGAAAATGAATAAAATGAGAATAAGCTTTGAAAATAACAATATAATCACATCAATTACTGCTGATTTATTAAGAGAGAGTAACATAAACATTTTATTTGTGTAAAATTCTTTTAGAGCTCCTTGGATTTGACCCACTTTATGTTTATTTTTAAACAATTTTAAACAAAATTATATTGTAATATATTATATATGTGCAACTTAACATTTACTTACATTATTCCAAATGTTTCCAACAACGTTTAAAGAGAAATTCACAGTTTTAACCAGTGTAACGGACCGTGTCGTTGTGTCACCTGTCAATGATGTCGTATCTGTGTTACCCTTGATTTCCTGTTCTGTTTCCATAAAAACCATTGAAACACCAAAGACACTTTAATATTAGGGCCTGGTTTCACAGACAGGGCTTATATTAAGTCAAGAGCTAAATGAGCATTTCTGTAGTTATTCATTAATGATGGAACAGTATTTTAAAGTGTTACTACCTCTTTGGCGTCTTGTCAAAATTATGTCAAAAAATCCTGTAAATAGTCGGTTTTGTCTTAAGCCGGTGCACACTGTACTGAATTTATAATAGTCTTTTACAATTGTTGCTTGTCATACTGAGCAAACATGATCCTCTTGTCAGCTGTCGTTAATGTCAGACTGTACGACAGTGAAAACGTGTTAAAAACAGATGCACACAAGAAGACTTGTGCTTTTACTTCATCCCACGACACGTGCAGTGACTGTTTCATTACAGTATATGTGGGATTGAAATGATGCTAACAAAGAAATCTCTAGCATTAATTTTGATCATGGCTTGTCTTGAAAAACAAAGACAATGTGCCGGTCGTCATAGCAGAAGTCACACTGCAGGACTGTCAGTCAAATCTTCTGAAGCTGCCAGAACTTCATCAGAGGTAAAATGTGATCGCAACAGTGACTCATTAATCACCTGTCGGTGAACGTCAAACTAGCGATCAAAGACTGCAGATTTTAGCCTAGGATCAGAGGAATCTTTCAGGATTTGCAAAATTTGTCTCAGACGATAAAATCGTGGCAAAAATCCTACAGTGTGAACCTGGCTTTAAGTGAAGATGAACAGCTGAGAAAGAAAACGCTTGTGTAACAGTATATTGGATCCGTGCATTCAGTCTTAAAGTGACAGCAGACTAATAATCCTGCCTGTGCAATTAACATTAAACAAACAACTAAAGCCAAAGAGAAAATTCACTCACTGATCTTGACTGAATAACTGTTGCTTTACATTTGATTACAGTTTCTGTACATAGACATAATTGAAAATCCTAAATCATTGTCTATTTCATTTGTATCGTTGTTCAGTTGTATTTATTTTTGCTTTTGCTAATTTGTTTTTTGTATTCAAATTTAATTACTGAATGTTTACTTGTCTTTACTAATGCTTGTATTAGTTATGTGGTATTTTTGTTAAAATCATAGGCTAAAGTTACTTGTGTAATTGTTATTTAGCCTGTTGATTTTTGTTCATGGTATTCAGCTGCAATGAGGGGTTTTACAAATAAAATAAATAAATGTGAATATCTATTTATTTTTTTACCTTATTGGAAAGGAAACTAGGAATTAATAAGATTTAGAATCGATAAGCAGAATCGGATTGCTAAAATTCAAAATATACCCAACTCTATCTCTAACGCAGGACAAACCCATAGTAAAGGTGAATAAAACATGTATTGTCCCATCCAGGAATACATGTTCAGAGTTCATAGAGGAGATCCTTTACTATCTAAAGATTTAATGATCAGATCAGTGGATCATTACAGTATCTCACAATTATATTCATGACTGTATTTACATTGACTAGTTGTTTAATACTGTAAATAATCCACCAAATGAAATCATGTATTGATTAGGCTCAGTCTTCATTTCTGTTTCATCTGTTCACTTACCGTTGAAATACGAAGAGAAAACAAGATCTAGGGAGAAAGAAAAACAAAAACAACATTTCAGTCAAAGTGAACAAAAGCTTTACAATGTAACAGGTTAAATGTTCTGTAATCATTATTTAATTATTAAAATTATATTAAATCATTTGTTGTTTAGCTATTATCAATGATCATTTTAGTAGCATGTGCTGATAGAAATTTCTTCTAGTTTTGCTTTTCTTTTAATTTGAACAATTACACTAGTTCTGGATCATTAATTTAATGTTTGTTTTTATTGATTTCAATACCAATACATAGTAGCTTTCTTTAAAAAATAGTTGCCATAGTAACATTCCATGACAGTTAAATTCAGTTAATTGCATCAGTTAAAGTTAGTTCAACACAGAAGACACTTGAAGCAGCCATTCATTTTGTGATCCTCTGTAGAAAGCATTGTCTGTGAGTTTTGTGATTAATTTGTGAAATTTACTAGTTATAAAGCTGTGTAATGTGGAATTTTAGCCATTTTAAGAACTATATACAATGAATTTATATTAGTGTTATGTTGTTGGAGATAACTAAGTAGTTCTATTATATTTACATCTCCTCTCTGTAGTTTCACTCTGTTTCAACATATTCGTCGTGGAATAAAGCAGCATTTTCCCACAAGCTGACATGTTGGAAAGAGTTTACCTATCTGTCTAACTTTAGGAAGAGAGACGCCATTGTGAGGTCAGAGTTCATAGAGGAGATCCTTTACTATCTAAAGATTTAATGATCAGATCAGTGGATCATTACAGTATCTCACAATTATATTTATGACTGTATTTACATTGACTAGTTGTTTAATACTGTAAATAATCAACCAAATGAAATCATGTACACTGTAAAAAAAATCCCGTTGTTTCTACGGAAAAATACCGGCAGCTGTGGTTACCAGAACAATACTGTAAAAATGACATCTAACCGTAAACATACTTACGGAGTTACATGTGAATTTTACATTTTAAATCTGTTAAATTTACGGTAAAATAACGTATTTCATTAACTGATATAATGTTAATTTACCAACCTAATGAAGTACTAATATCTGTTTTGTATCTTTATAATACACTGACAGTCACCAAACACAGTGGTGATGAGAGTCACATGATGAATCAAAGTTCATCACAAGCAGCTTTTCCACAAGCTGAGGAAGACAATACTAATATATAGAAGGTGCACACAGTGTCATTCACACACACACTAAACACCATCATGGTAACATGCATGAAATTTTAAAAATGCAATAAACATTAATTTAACAACATTAGATGTAACATAAAACCCTAATGTACATAACTGATTAGAAAAAAATGAGAAAAACTAAGAAGAAACAGAGTTATTTCAATGAAAATATATCAAATGTGAAGTGTCACGCAGGGAATTGTGGGAATGTCAATTTACGTTTTTTCACTGTAAATTTTACAATGAATTGTTATTTTTCACGTCCAAAAACTGTGAATTTAACGGTATTTTACCGTAAAATTACATTAAATGTACCGTTAGATCTATTACAGTTATTCACCGTATATAGTACGGAAACTTTCTGTAAACCAATCAACAGTTTTTCACCGCAGCATTTTTACAGTCTTTTACTGTTAAAATCACGGTCATTTTTTACAGTGTATTGATTAGGCTCAGTCTTCATTTCTGTTTCATCTGTTCACTTACCTTTAAAAAAAACAAAGAAAAAACAAAAACAACATTTCAGTCAAAGTTTAAAATAAAACAGGTTAAATGTTCTGTAGTCATTTATTTATTAAAATTATATTTGTTGTTTAGCTGTTATTAATGATCATTTTAGTAGCATGTGCTGATAGAAATTTCTTCTAGTTTTGCTTTTCTTTTAAATTGAACAATTACACCAGTTAACATACCACAGCTGCAAAAGATTATCTGGACACTCAAGACACATTTAAAAATGTCTGGATGTTAATACAGTAGATATCAAAGCAAAAAGTCATTTATTGATTAAAAAAATGTACAACCACACTTTAAAGGGGTCATAATTTTATGTTTCCTGAGGTGCACTTATGATGTTAGTATGATTTTTACATCAAAATTGTCATAATTTAGAAATAAAAAGATATTTTCTACCCTGATTGTAGCTCTCTGATTTGAACGCTTTGTTTTAAGCGGTGTCTGCTGTGAGACTTCAGTGTGAAACCCTCTGCTGTGATTGGCTGACATCTTTGCATATGAAATAAGTCTTACATCTGGAACTCTCTGGAAATCTTTTTAAGCACGTTTTTACTATTACAGCTGTCTAGATTAACTAATTGTGAAAAGTGTTGATTGTTGCACTATATTTAAATCTACTCAAAGGTTGCAGCGTTGAGCATTTTAGCCACAGACAGACATCTGTTGAGTGCATGAATGCAGCGATCTCGTCATTGCACCTCGATTTCTGCAAGCAGTTAGCTATTAATTTATTTAGGCAGAAACAATGAGCTCGTTAAGCAATTATTACATGTTGTGATCATAATGATTACAGTATATAATTTATTAACATATAAACAGCAATAAATGATTCTGAGACAAAGAATGTCTGAGGTTACATAATTCATTACATATCAGATATCATTACATGCGTTTATGAAACATTGTATTCTGATTAGATTACAATCAGTTTAAAAGGTCAATCCGAATGAAAATGCTCAATGTAAACACCTCAATCGGAATCAAAATGCCCAATCGGCTTGAGAGGGGTGGTTTAAACCTTTTCTAATCTGTACGATAGGACATGTAAACACTTGATTGGATTGAAAACTGAAACTGGATGAATGACGTAGAGCGTATGACGCACGGATCAAGCTTATGTTGTCGTTGAATATAATAAATGACTGCCGTGTCAATCAAAAATGTCTTTCCACTCATTGTCTGTGAGGTGCTGCAGGGCAGCGCTGTCCCACTAATGCTCGCTTCAGACTCTCATCTGCAGACACCTTGTTTTGGCATTTTTACATGTTAAAAGACACTTGCGACACTTAAACATCAACCCGCTCACTTTATTTTTTACCGTCTATGTAAACACTATGTCCGGATTCATCAACCAGAATTATTTAATTCAGATTAAAACAAAAGGTGTCCATGTAAACATGGCTACTGATCACAGATCAGGCATTAAAACATGTTACTACTGTCAAGTACATATCTCACAGTAAAAGTCTGTCTGCAAAACCTGCATTAAAATTGAGACTGATTTACCAAAGGATCCACAATGAAATGTACAGAACAAACAAATTACGTTCTAAAAAAACCCCAAATGCTTTGCTAAACCTTTTGGTTTATTTATTTATATACTGTCTGTGTGTGTGTTTTATTTGAGTAAAAATGAATTAAAAAAAAATCAACCCATTATGTTGTGTTAAATAAACAACCCAATTTGCTGGGTAAAATTAGCCCAACATGTGTCCTGTCCTATATTTACCCAGCTCAAAACAACCAAACTGAATTGCTTTAACCCAGTGTTTTTACAGTGTACTGAGACAATCACAGTGAAAATAAATAACCACTTTCATAGCATTAGGATCTTTTGGAAGGTGATATGTTTTAGTCTCGTGATCCTGTATTACTTTTCTCTCCTGAGGCGTTGATCTGATTCTGCAGAGGTGGTCTTTCATCACAGTGTAATATAATATATTACATCGTAATGTGATAAAATCTGAAACGAGTCGTCTTTTGAGCTTGGTTTCAATAAAAGCTGTTGGACTAACAAGGATGTTTTGAGTTCTGAAACTTACAGGATATTTTTATATGACAATGACCTCTTATAGCCTATGTCAATTGGCCCATTTAAGCAAAAAAAAAAAATACATAAAAAAGTTAACATGGTTTGAAATGTTAAGACAACAGATGTGTTGAAAACCAAGACACAAATATTCAGTCATTTTGCATTTGTGTAACATGTTTATAGTTTATATGATGTTTAAATTGTGCTTTAAGTGCTGAAACACCTTTTTTGGGCCACTGCATGTTTGATGGGCTTATTTGCTTAAAAAACGATGGCATTTTATGACTGAACTTGCTTTATGACAAAGTCTGTCAAGACCAATTTTATACTGATATAATGGTTAAAACTGCATCAACTTTTCTTCATCTGTTCACTTACCCCTTTTTTCCAAAGTAATCTGAGTTGAAAACACACACTTCTTCTGTCTGTAAACTGTACATGTGTATTCTCCTTTATCTTCAGCTCTCAGATCGTCCAGTCGGAGGGAGAAGTTTCCATGTTGAATCTGATCAGTAAAGAAATGAGCTCTATCATGATAATCTTCATGCTGTTTCTCTGCTTGACTCTCTCCATCTTGATACAGATGAACCAGAGCTTTAGTGTCTGTTCTTCTCCATTCCACCTTCAGATCCTCCACTTGTAAAGGTTTAACACTATAACAGCGCAAAACCACTGAA